>VZRV01002858.1:1682262-1888655 GCA_013398115.1 Falcunculus frontatus
CCCACTGAGCACTAGGGCTTGCCTGACCCTGAGGTGTGCTGGTGCCAAACATCTCCACTTCATCCCTGTCACAGACCCTGTATGACAGCTCCAGAGGGGAGCTCACTGCCCATCCCAATCGCTAAGCACCATGGATATTACAGTTCTCCAAGTCACAATAAACAAGTCCATCTGCTTAGACTTGAGAAAGGTCTTCATACACACAGAGTAGGGGGAGTCCCACCAAATAGGGCCATTTCCAGGAACAACTGGGAAAGGGATAAATCTCAGGTAAAGTTGCAGAGAAAGTGAAAGACGGCCAAGTCCTTAATGGAAGCAGGACATGTTACCTTGTCTGTGGTCATCACATACAGATTTTCCTGGGTTTGGTCAAGGACCAGGTCCTTCTTTATGGGTTTGTTTAGTTCAATAGTAAGAGAGCTGTACTCAGTTGTGGTGGATGACAGGAACACCTATTTTGTGGAAGAAAAAAAAAGGTGGTTAATATTGCTTTTTCCCTGACAAATATAATTTTACCTGGCTACTGCTGTAAAAGACAATAAAAATGTTCCTAAAATTATATTAAGAACAAAAGGAGGACTAAGGAGAATCTGAATCTTCAAGAAAGACATTGAGGTGCTAGAGAGTATTCAGAGAAGGGCAGTGGAGCTGGTGAAGGGTCTGGCACGCAAGTCTGATGAGGAGTGGCTGAGGGTGTTCAGTCTGGAGAAAAAGAGGCTGAGGGGAGACCTTAATGCTCTCTACAACTACCTGAAAGGAGGTTGTAGTGAGGTGGAGGTTGGTCTCTTCTCAGAATTAGCAAGCAAGAGGGAGAGAGGAAAAGGCCTCAAATTATGCCAGGGGAGGTTCAGATTAGATATTGGGAAATATTTCTTCACAGGAAGGTTTGTCAAGCATTAGAACAGGCTGCCCAGGCAACTGGTCAAGCCACCATCCCTGGAGATATTTAAAAGATATAGAGATGTATCACTTAGGGACATGGAATCATAGAATCACTAAGGTTGGAAAATACTCCCAAGATCATCAAGTTCAACCACGAAACTAGCATCACCATGTTCACTACTAAATCATGTCTCTAAGCACCACATCCACATGACTTCCCATGCGGTTTGGTGAGGCTTGGCCGTGATAGGTTTGAGGTTGGACATGGCCATCACTCTTCTTCAAGCAAAAGAAGGTGTTCGGTGTTGCAGTCTTGATACTTTAACACCACAAACATGTCAAGCCTTGAGCATCACACAACCAGAATTTATCAGAGCTTCAGCTTGGGCTTTGTATTGCCACCTCTATTCGCTGAATGGTCAGAATGACTACAAAATGAAAAGTTGCTCTTAAACCATTGTGAGCTTGAATAGAGATAAGGCTAAAGCAGTTGTTAGATTACCTAAGGCTGTTTATATAAAGCTCTCAGTAGGTATGTAATCCTTTGGGAAAAGTGTCATTCAGGCGATGCTAATTCAATCTGTGTATCAGATAGCTGGGGTACATCAGAAATAATGCATTTTTTCTTTGAGATGAAAAATACCAAGCTCCAAGAGAATTTGTTCCTGGTATCAGATCTTATAAATCCCATTTACTTTTAGAGTAGCAGTATGCTATCACTACGGTTCATAACCTTTTAAATATCTTCCAGTCTTTTAATCCAGTTTGTTACCTTAAGAATTTTACCATCCGATGTTCCCAGAAAGGCCACGGTGTGCCCGTTCTCCACAGCCACAGTGACGGCCGTGAGATTCATCCCTTCTTTCTGCAGTACCGGCTTCTCTATAACACCATTCCTACTTCCCAAAAGGTACGGCAAGTGTTCAGAGCCACAGGGGAAATTTTTGCTTGCATTCTAATAAGAAATAGCAATACAGAGTGATGTTAAACATTCAGATCCCTAATTCCTAGCTAAGAATGAAGTGCATCCCTATTAGCAGACAATATAATACCCGTCAGACACTGAAGAGTAGAAAGAGAGAAATGGATTGTCTGGGCATTTGCCCCCAGCCAATAAGCAGTAATCAGACAGCAGCCTGTTAATTGAGAACTGCTTCCATGCTTTCACTTTCCAGGAGACACAGGGAGAGAATTTTTTTTTCTGTTTCATTATAGCAGCAGTTTAAAAATTAACCAGTTGGTTTAATTAAAATGAACATGTCATAGAGACTGGTTTAACCAGCTTTGCCTTGAAGACTGGTTTTTTTATTGCTGTTTTGTTTCTCACTTTGCTGCAATCCATAGAAAAGCAACTCCCTGGCAACTGTCTCATGAACTTCAACACATTCCCTCTTCACTACACTTTAATCCTGAGCTGCAGCAAGAGCCACCAGAAGGAAGTTCATTCACACCTTGCCTTTCCTGCTATATTTGGTAACAAAACTGTCTTTCTGATCTGAAATCCACACCTCCTTTTTGTCAGAAGCCATGGCCGCTAGTCACATTCAGGATTTCTGTGTTTGATGCTCACCCCATATGCAGGGTACCACAGCAAGTAACACTGGTGGTTCGAAGCAAAATGTGTTATTTTGGCTTGTCAGCGCTAGTGACTTTCTGTGTGGGAGTTGGCTTCAGTCTCACAAGATGAAGGATTATGGGTCAATACCAAAAAAAGGTATTCCCATGCCCCATTTCTTTAGCTGTTCACGCCTCTCCCTGGACTATAGCACACCACTTCTCAAGTTGTGCTCAAACAGCTGCTTATGCAAGTGTGTACCTTGCTTAGGCAGGGAAGTAAGATACCCTCCTAAAAGCTGGCTGAGTTATTTTTAAGATGATTCAATTTCTCAACCCAGTTTAGGGTTGGCTGCAGGGAGTGGCATGCACAAGTGGGGCTTGGGAATAGAGTGATGTGGGCAAAACAGTCATAAAGCCAACAGAGATGTTGAAAATTGCCTCTCAGAGACAGTCATAGATTGAAGAGCAGTATCTGAACAGGTGTAACAGTACCCTCCAAAAACCTTATAGCCAAGGTAATGACAAGCCATAAAAAGATGGCTATCATGCTGTGCAAGTATTTTGAGCCATGGCAAAATATGAACACAACCTGAATACAAGAAATCTGGGTATTTCAGATGTCTGAAAATACAAATACAAGTGAGAAAAAATGCTGAGATACAGATACTATCTAAAAGATTCTTAATACCATTTAAGAGCAGTGTAAATACATTGAATGAAACTACAATTGTCTATAGTGATCACCCAGAAGCTGATCATGGGCGTAAAAAATCCCTGCATTTGACTCAGTAATACCAGAAGGAACCCTTTAAAAGAAATGCATTTAGGAAAGCAACACTTATCTTTGAGAAAACATCAAATCCTTTTTAAAAGACTCAAAATTTTGTCATTTCTTACTTGACCTGTTCCACAACTCTCCCACCACATTCTGTTTCTATAGTCAATCCATCTATTGAGTTTTCAGTCATCTCAATATAGTTAACTCAAAGCCACCGTAAGACATGTAGTTGTGTATGTTCCACAAACTCTAACACAGATTCTAAAACTAATATTTATATTATTCATATTACCAGTCCATGTAATGCACATGGGTTTTCTGCTGAAAAAAGTTTGTAAAATGAGCTGGTATTCTTTTTAGTGTAGCAATCATTCCGGTTTTTTTCCATCTTTTCATTGATATGCCGCAAGGAAAACAGACACATCGCAGATTTTAGAGAGCCGTCATCTTTGTTTACTTTGCTGAAGAGTGCAAGAAGAACTTTGTCATCTGAGGGAGTATCTGCAGGTTGTCCCTGCTGAGCCATGCTCTCAGCCAGTTCTTTTCCAGGGGTAGTGACGTAAGCAGAATGACAGTGGTCGTAGGCATCATCATCATCTTTGCAACCCAAGTCCATTTCAAAGTAGGAATAATAATGGGCATCATCTTTGCACAGACGTGCAATCAGTGTGCGGTTGTTGACAGGTTGTTTCTCTTGTTGATTAAAAATAAAATAAACGTAATTTTTATCCTCAAAAACTGCCACAAATTGTTGTGTGCTTGATGAGTGGTAAGCTGACTTAACAGCTGCTGAGTCTGTATACATTTCAAAAATGTCTTTCCCATCCCTTGCGTAAAGCTGCCGAGTGCTGATTATGATCCCATTGTCATTTGGTCCATTCCCTTTCCCAACAAACAGCACTCGGTCATTATTCAAGGAAGTGATCAGTCCCACAGTTGATACATTCTCATCGTTGCTTGCTACAAAGGACTTTTCTCCACTACTGTCTACATAATACTTCTCATCGCTAATGTTTTGTAGATCTCTGATGGCACAGATTCCCTTAAAAAGGCTTCCACATACCACAGTTGTATTATCCGCCTTGTTCAGCAACAGTAATTTGTTATAATTGTCAGTCAGTACGGCCTCTTTACATTGATTTTCATCAATGGGAGGTGTGCATTTTTTATTGTCCTTCCTTGGACCTGTTTCTACAGATCTTATTACTTCCAGGTTTTCTGTAAGCTGATATAGCGCATTTACCACTCCCAAATAGATTATCCCAGTGTCATTATCCACCGTTAGATGATTTAGCTCTGTAGCACTCTGAAAAAATTTCAGTTCCTCATTTCTGGATAAGGTGACGCAAAACCAGCTCAAAATGGTCAATGTCCGGATCCATAAAGCCATTTCTATGTAATACCTAAAAAGGGAAAGAAAACAATAACATGAAACATATTGAAAAATACAATTTACACAAAACTGAGAAATGTGGAAGTCTTTCTCTTTCATGACTTAAATACACTTATCCTTGTTCAGGTGTAGACAGCATGAAGATTATGGAAAGCCTCAAATCCTGTTAATTGCCTAGCAATTTAATCTGTTGGGGAAGGATTTAACAAGGTCATATGTCTAAGTGATTATTATAAAACCAATTAGATAATCAATCCTGTGCTAAAGCACAATGAGAACAACAGCCAATTTGAAACAACATGGAGTGACAAAATATGGTAGTACTTGTCCAGACAGCATCATACTCTGTCAATTATTTGCTGCTGATTTTTAAAAAATAATTTGGAGAATCCCAGTGTTTGAAGTAGCTCCTCCTTAAGAGGTGGGGGGGAAATTTGCATTAAAGTGTTTGAAATATTTGGTATTGTGGGGCTTTCCCCAGAAAGGAGAAAAACCTTCCACTGAGTACAAGCAAGTCTGGATCTGGCTGCTGCTGTTTTTTGAGAAGGCATTACACTAATCCTTCATCAGTGTGAAGCCAGAAGATGGTAGACCCCTTAATATGCAACATTGCCTTTGGCTGCACGCGTGCATTAAGGTCCAACATTTCCATTCACTAGAGCGCTGCAACTTAATAGTTTCAAATCTGTCTAAAGAGCATCACTTTAAAATTTTTTGGGATTATGATTCTGTTACATTTTTTTTCTTGTCCCATTCAGAATTGTTACTTCCCAAGCAGATTGCCTGGCTGTTTGGACTTAGACAAAGACCTTCTGAAACTTGTAAGCAGGGGTCTAATTTTGATCTGAAGAGTTAAATGAAGAGTCTCAGCTGGCTTCCTAAGGCCAGAACATTTTGTCAATGTTTTCTTAAGGTGTTTAGTTCTGAGAGCAGAAAACAAAAGGTGACATGCTTGGACACACTGATGTTAGGGGAAAAAGATGAGTACTGTTTGGAGGAAGAGCAAATATAATCCACCATATTTTCATTTCCAAAGTCATCCATGGGATTCTTTAATTTGGTGAGGGAAGACCCTGTAAATTTACAGGTAATCTCAAGTTAAATCTGAAAATATCTGTAAGTCTAAATAGAAAGGAAATGATAAAACCACAGAAAAGACAAGAGAAACAAAGCAATCTAACAGGTTAAAGTCTCTTAGGAGGAAGAAAAGAGCATGAAATACCAAAACCAGAAACTGAAAAAAATAAAAAAATAATGATAAAGGAACCTTACTCCTGTGTCACCTGTTACTTCTATTTTGGCAAGAGCGATAGACTCTGGTGGGAAGTGAAAGAGAATGGCTGAATCATCCTTTATACTGGATAACTGAGACTGAATGTTAACAGCCTGGATGCAAAAGTTTGAACTGGCAAGGAAGGACTTTTGTTGTGAGCACAAGCCATCTGTGAGCTTCCCAAACCCCTTCAGTACTGCCAGTGCAGAAAGACAATGCCTGTTCTCCACTATTTGTGTGTGTTTTGCTCCTCTATGGAGAAAATGCATGTGCAATGGTGAGAACAACTGTCCTAAAAGCAGAGTGAACTGAACTTCTAAATCCCCAAAAACCTACTAAATGTAACTCAGGATAGTAAAGAAGAATAAATAAAAGGGTAACTTCAATCTTGTTTTGCTGAAGCTCCTATCATGGACCAAACTGAGTAGCTAGCTATAAAATGATGCCAAAGACAAGAGAGTACATCACTGGCGACACAAGCTGGACTTTCTAATGATAGATCGAGTTCCTATGACAGTGACCAAGAAAAGGCTAAGAATTATAACCTGTTCTCCAGACGCACAGACTTTAGTATATGCTTTGCAATGTAATGAAGTGTTGGATCTCTTTACAACAACAGTTGACCTGCTCTAAGGAACCCAGAATTCTTCTGAATTCCTCTCTTCTTTTCTTACTGTTCCTAAGGACTTCAATTTTCCAAACAACCTTTGATCCCAGCTTACTTTCCCATTGCTAAATGATATATGATAATGTTTGTCATCTAGTTTCAAATATTATCCCTTACAGTTATCTGCAATGAAATAAAAAAAACAGCTTGACACACTACTGCAACGTTGTTTCACACCAGTTTTATCATTCTATTATCTATTGCACAAGGATCAAATGCAGAATTGAGATTAATATGTTCCTGCTTTTCTCCCAAGATAATTATTTTTAGATTATTATAATCTCTGCTCTAAGTCAAAGAAGCCCCCATAAATAGCTCTACTTACAAAATATGCCTTAAATGAATGGAAAGTAATTCATTTTACCTTAATTTCTGTACTCAGTTCACCTCCACATTCATGTATTTCAGTGGATTGAAAAATCCCATTTTGTCCATTGGTGGCACCCAGGGCACAAAGGCTGCATTTGCAATACTCTTGCCTTTGTCCCAGAAGAACGAGGGTCTTGCTGGCTCATGCCAGAGCCAAGACTTAAGAAAAAGTACATTTTGCACCTCTAAACCAGACTCTGATTAGTAAAAAAGATTCTCTATATAAAAATGGGTAATGCTTCCTCCCCAGTATTTTCTGCCTTATTTACTTATAAAATTTTTGACTGAAATTATTCAGAACTCCATGCACTCTCCATTAATTGTGCCTTATCTTTGTTTGTTTTTGTTATTTACTCCCTCATGCCTCATGTTATTACTCCTGCCTCATGCCAACCCCCATCAGATTAGCTCAGATCTTTATGCAAGGTAACAGTTCATCATTCTCCATACTTATTGGTTTCACTTTCCATCTGCCCTTCAAAGCAAATAGTAAAGAAAAATTTAATACACTATGAAGAGATTCAGAATTGAACTCTCATTCACTTCTCAAATAGCAGGCTTAAGAAGAGAAAAAAAGCAAATAGAATGAAATGAGATGAACTACAACCACAGGTCATTTTCACCTGATCTTAACTTAATTGGGAAGAAGCAGCTAGAAGAATCCTTCTATGACCAGCTGGTGTGATAAGAATGACAGTGCTGCTATTAACACAGATGCTGTACTGAATTAGATGCTCTGGGAATATATCAAGAAGCAGTTTCCTGCTGTGAAATACTTCCACTTTAAATGAACAAGTAACAGAAACACAAGAGAAAAGGTGCAAGAAGCATAGGCTGGAGCATGGAATCCATGATGTTCTGCATAGGAAATGTATTTCCAATGGCTTAATCACATACTGTATTTACACACAGGCCTGGGTGGCTTGGTCCACAGGCTGTCATGCCCTGGTCCTGAGAGCTGTCATAAACCCTCCACCCTCAATTTGCACTTAGTTTTAAGCCCTTAGCAGACTCAGGATAAAAGAAGACTAACAGAGTGTTTGACCACATCATTTTTTTTCCTCTCTCAAAGTCTTGTCTCCATCCTGTCTCTTGTCCCCCCTGCTGCTTCCTACAAGAAATATGAAACTCTAGAAGTTATGTGCAGGAAACACAGAGCACCCAGGAGAACACTTCATACAGGGGAACCGCCATAAAGTGACACTGTGTTGAAATCACACAACTACCAGAGCTCTGTCCCACAGAGATCAATTTTAAAGTTAATACCCGTAACTTTATATCTTTCTACTCATGCAAGACCAATAACCTTAAATAACACCCAATTCTTCAAAAAGCATGCAGCAAAAAGGAGTATCTATAATCTACAAGCACAAAGTGAACTTCAAATTGACTTCACATTATTATAAACAACACTAAGAATTAGCACTAGCACCATGCTGACATGGATTTGGCAGACGTTCTCCTTCACTGTCAAATCATCTGCTGTGCTTGTATACAAGAACCTTCAACTATTCAGCCATCCCCAGTCACTTTAGCCTTTGATATATCTTTAGCTTTATGCTAATTAATTTCTTACATTTGCTTCAGCTGAAACAAATGAATACCAAATTTTGCCTGAAACTGGAATAACTGAAAACTTAAACAAGTGTTATTCACAAAAAACAATGGACAAGAAAATCTTCAGTGAAAGAATAATCTCACCAGTTTAGCTTCTGTGATGTTTTTGCAGAGTATTTCTTCATTAACCACATATATACTTAATTAAACCCTGCTACGCCCTCTCATCCAGACAAAATTTTTTTACTTGAAATTCTGGTCTGGAGACAAGCACTTCTGCCAAGAAAGGCAGATACTGATACACTTTAACAGCAAGTGATGCAGAGAACTGTGGTTCTCCCAGCAAACTTTCCCCTAATCAGAGGGACTTCAAAAGATGCAAGACACTTAAATTGGAAAAAAAAATTAGTAAAAAAGACTCAAAATTGCAACATAAAAAAGGTAAAATCCAAAGAATGCACTCCAATTTCACAGTTATTTGGAGAAAGATGAATGAAAATTCTCTTCTCTCTCATTTTGAGCAACTTTTTAGCTTTTATTACGTGTGCCAGAAGTTGAAAATAATTCAGCTTTCAGTTCTAGGCTCAAAGGAAGTCAGAACAGAAAATGGAGAATTCATGAGAAGGAGGGGATGAACAGATTTTCAGTCTGTATTTCAAAGCTTCTACTTCTGCAAGAACTGTAGGTAAATGTGAACTCTTTCCCAGTTACAACTTTTACTACTGTTTCCTAAAACAAATGAGCGATGGAGCTCACTGGTTCAGATTGAATCACCTGAAACAACACTCTGCAGGATTCAAACCCATGTCCCAAGAGCATGGCAACATACTAGAAAGATTTTGGACGGAGAGGAACAACTTTTTTGGTATACTATGCCAAACATCCAGAATTGGTAGAATCAGTGAGAATAGTGATCACTGTGATGGTGTCCATCCCTGCAGTTGTGACAGTTTGCTGTCAGCAGCTGGGACCTGTGGGTCAGAAAACTGTGGGAAGTCATGCTGTGGAGAATGAGAAACCAATATCCATTTCATTAGATGTTGTGATAGCCCGTACTGCTCAAAAGGAGTAATTTTCCTTCCCTTTCACTTCTCCTCAAACCACAATTTGCTAAGATATATAGACCATCTTCACATGGGACAAACAATCCCATCAGGTCAAACTGCCTGTAAAGTGGCAAAAAATGGACAAATACTTTAATACTGTTTCTGTTCCTGATGTGGAAGACAAAAGTTTTGCTTGTTTCACAAGACAAATTTTCAAATGTTTTCCCTTTTTTTTTTTTTTTTGAGTAATTTTCAATAATATAAGATTTCTCTTTTTTAATATGTGTAATAGTCATATTGACATGGATCTTCTTTTACAAGGAGTGGTTGAAAATTATGTATTTGTCAAGGAAATAATGAATGTTAAGCCCTCAGTCCCTGTGCATTCTGTTGGCGTTTTCCTGCAGTCCCTGGGAAAACAAATGGAAGACACATGGAAACACAAATTCAGGTTACTGAAAACCAGGGTTTCTTATACCAAGAATAAGCTGTGGTGCCCACCAAACCACTTTGTCACTCCCTTCATCAGCTAAACAGGATTAGAAAAATATGATGAAAGGATCAGGGGTTGAGATAAGGACAGGGAGAGATCACTCATCAATTACTGTCACAGGTAAAACAGCTGCAACTTAAGGAAATTATTTTAATTTGTTGTCAATCAAAATCAGAGTAGGATAATGAGAACTGAAACCAAACTTTAAAAAACCTTTTCCCCACACCCTCCCTTTTTCCTGGTCTCAACTTTGCTCCCAAGTTCTCTACTTTCTCACTGCGAGCAGTGCAGAGAGGTGGGGAATGGGAGCTGCAGTCAGTTCATCATAGGTTGTCTCTGCTGCTCCCTCTTTGTCACACTCTTCCCCTGCTCCAGCATGTGTTCTGTCCCACATGAGACAGTCCTTCATGGTCTTTTCCAAAGTGATTCCTTCCCACGGGCTGAAGTTCATCATAAACTTTTCCAGAATGGGTCTCTTCCACAAGGTGAAGTCCTTTAGGAACAGACTGCTCCAGTGTGGGTCCCCCACCAGGTCACAGATCCTGCCAGCAAACTTTCTCTGATGTGGCCCCTCTCTCCACAGGCCACAGGTCCTGCCAGGAGCCTGTCCCAGTGTGAGCTTCCCACAGGGTCATATTCTCCTTTGGTGTTGGGTCCTCCAGGGGCTGCAGGTGGATCTCTGCTGCCCCATGCACCTCCACGGGCTGCAGGGGTACAGCTGCCTCACCATGGCCTGCACCATGGGCTGCAGGGGAATCTCAGCTCTGGTGCCTGGAGCACCTCTTCCCTCCCCATCTTCCTTCACTGACCGTGGTGTCTACAGAGTTGTTAGTCTCACATTTTTTACTCCTCTCTCCTGGCTTCTGTTGCACAGTAGTTTTTCCCCTAAAATCTGTTAACCCAGGGCACTACCATCGTTGCTGAGGGGCTTGGCCCTCACCAGTCCAGATCTGTCTTGGAGCCGGCTGGCATTGGCTCTGTTGGACAGGGGGGAAGCTTCTGGCATCTTCTCACAGAAGGCGCCTTTGTAGCCCCCACTACCAAACCCTTGCTATGCAAACCCAATATACCTATACCATGGTTTCATCTGTCAAGAATGAGTTGTACTTTGGTCCAAAGAAGAGTAAATCTCTATCTTGTGTCTACATCATCAGCAGAGGCCAGCAGTGTCTGGTAAAGGAGAGTATTCACTGCATGGTTCCCCCAGGAAAGGGGCACGAGCAAGATGTTTCCATCACCCTGGAGACTCTCATCTTTCAAAAGATCTGAGATATCAGCAGCAAAAAGAGCTCAGATAACTCACTGCCTGAGACAGCCCATTAACCCTCGTGAACACTGTGGCATCCCACAGCCTGGTTAGCTGGAAGCTCAAGGGCAAAAGGATGTGTTTGAAAGGATGAGGAAATGTTGCATGAGCAAGATGATCTAAAGGGAATTTTAAGGATTTTTTTTACTTTTGCATACAAAGTCATCCCTATCAACCTTCACACAAGTTAAAAAGATGAGTTTGGGAACCTGTACCACCAATAATTTACCAAAGATCACCAAATCTTTCTCATGTCTCACAGGCTTCAAAGGGATAGGGAGGGGATTAAACAGGGTATCTCATCCAGCTCCAGTATCCCTGGCAATTACAGTAAAACAGTATTGCTGCATACCACCAACCTAAACAGAGATGTTTTCTTGTCCCACCTTAGAAAAGGTTTCTCCAGGCATTGCAATTGAATTAACACCGGAGGAGCACAACTGCCTTTTACAGTAGGTTCTGTATCCACCAGCATTCCAGCATGCCCATGACAAGGACTCTCACAAAATTGGCAGGATTGTGTCAAAAGTTTAAGAGAGGCAAACAGCTAGCAAATTCAGAGTTCATATTAATAATTATGTTATTAGCTTCAAGCTAAATTAACAACACTATTAGTAGTCTGAATCAAAACCTTTCATCCATGCATACCTGAACTCCAAAGTATTTAATATTCTGATCCATATTCAAATTCAGAGCAAGAGGGAGCCACGTGAGTCTTAATTTTTCAACTAGGAGTCACTCAGAGGAGCATTAACAACAGGTAATGAGACTCAGGAAATGCATACTTACAAATTTTGCTATTGCACTGCAGAACTTCCAATAATGTGCTGTCTCTGCAACATCAGCAGGTAAACAAAACAGAAGAGTAGCACTTTGGAGATTTATATGCACTCTTCAAAGTAGAGACTCTAATGAATTCCCTGGTTCATTCCAGTCAGACCTGGCAGTGTTTTGATTTTGAAAATCTTTTACACCATGGATTCTGCCATAGTCCAAGGATAGGTTTTTTGGCTGGTCTTAGGAATCAAAATAAAATTTCTTTTAAGTGAAAATACTTTCAAGATTTTACAGTGTCAAGCAGCTTTAAAAAACAAGTCAATAAAAACAGCTGCTGTGGAGAGACCTCATTCGACAGCATTCACTACCAGCAATTACAGATTATAAACCACTCTGACACAAGGTTAGCTTATGCCAGAAATGTCTCTTCAAATCCTATTTTCTATTATGAAGACAAGTGTTCATATTATTATCCCATATAAGAGGGTTGCACATTCAGATTCCAGCCCCACTAATGCAGGCAGGAGCACTCACAGAGGAGAGAAACACCTCAGAAGCAGACCTGCATTCATGCCTTCCTGGACCACACCTCCCTTTCAGTTTGGGCCTCTACATTCATCCCTCCATCTTTTCTCCATTCTCTCAGTAGCAATGAAGCACTCATTTTAATGAGGCCTCACTTTCTCAAGCGTTACAAAGATGTAGTCGATCTGCAAGAAAAGCAGCTGAGTGACACGTTTAGCAGCAAGCAGCTGACTTGTCAGGAATCTGAACCCGCAGAATCTCCTCTTTGACCTGCTTTGTGGTTTTGTTTGATCCCCTAACAAACAAAAATTAAGATTTTATTTTCTTTTACAATCTCATTGAGCACTAATCTCAATGATGCCCTACGGACCAACAGCCGGCTGAATCAGTCTGCAATCAGCACAGGGCCACAGGCCACTCCAGACACTCCCAAAGTCACTTACACTTTTATGCTACATGATCCTGCAAATGGCCAAATCTAGTTTGTCCCCAAGTGTAAACATCTGCTGCAGCTGCCTGAGCTTCAGAGGGAATGACTTCCTGCAGCAACCTCTATCCAAGGTGGGCAGAGAAGCCCAGCAGAAAGCAGGGATGCCTCATGAACACTCACCAGCTCCATGCAAACCCCAGGTTATTTTACCCCTTCTGCAACCCAGAAAAAAATATTATTTTCTTTTAGCTGGTGAACCTGCAGAAAATGAGAGTCTGAAGCATGGGAAGGAAAGCCCAGGGATAGTGCTGATTTGCTGGCTTTCCTTCCACTAATAAGGGTATTACAGCACAAGGAAAAAAAATGCATTTATACTGATAGTAAAAGGAGACTCTGTGTCACCAGCTCCATGCTACAACAACGAATTGCTTGTTTTCAGTGCTATAAGGTCATCTTCAAGGACTGGTTTTGGACTTCCCCTGGAAGAAGCCAGAAAGGAGGCAGATTTTCTTCCAGTGTGGGGGAATCTGAGGATGACCATGTGGAAACAAACACAGAGTATTCTGGCTCATTCCTTGTCAGAACCGGTTCTTTCTTGTAATTAGCCATTTATCACATGCACAAAGAAATATTCAAGTTAAAAGGACATTTGCACCATATGTGAATTCAAATTGTATAAATGTGCCTCGGGAGGTCACAGGCAGGCAATCGGTCTTGCCCTCCTCCTCAAAGCAGAAGCACGCACAGCCACACCTTTTTGCAGCAGCACCAGCCCCCTTTGTCAGCAGCCTGAACCTGCACGTACCCCTTGCTGACTCGAGCACAGCGAGAGGAGAGCTGCGAAGAGCCAAGGATTTCCTCGCTAAGATACGGCTGTACAGAGCAGCACACAGACATTTAGAGCTATGCAGAATTTTGGCATGAAGCAGAGCCAACATTTTTGTCTTCCTGTAATATTACAGTGTTATAGGGCTTAATAGAAGAATCATGTATAAACTGCAATGATACTGCCATATGAAATTGATCCCATAAATCAGTGGGGTAAATAAATTTTAAGCCATAAATTAACGAAATGCAAATATGGAGCCCAAATTAATTAAGCCCTATGCAACAAAATCCTTTCCTTCCAATTCTACCTCTCATGTGGTGGTGTGTTAGCTATGTGATTCCTTGTCTCATCACCATACTGTCTTCTTATTCTTCTGTTTCTGTTTACTTTGTTTTTGTATTTGGGTTTAACAGACTCCTGCATTCTTAATTGTCATGTATTTATCCGTCTGTGCCAGTGATTTATCCAGGACTTCTGAGACATGGGACAAAAGCTCTATGAAAATGGGAAGCTATTGACCGCACTCAATAGAGTACTACAATATAGACTGTACTTAGGCAGCTGATAATGCAAGCCACAAAGAGAGAGAGGTAGATGGGGAAAACTCTTGAAACTGAAAGTTTATTGATTCTCAGGAGCTAAGAAACACATAGATGAAGAATAGAGAATTTTCCTGGCTTCTGCTGCTGGAGATAAATCACAGGTGTTTATCTGGTTTGTCTTTCTTGACATTTTTCAAACTTTCATTTGGACCATTTATATCCTCATGTTGGTGTTGCTCATTTTGATTGCTCTGAGATTAAAGTGATGTTTTTTTCTCTCTGTCCTTCAAATTAATGTTCATGACAGTTTTTAAAAAGCTCTTTTATTTTTCTTGCCTTACACATCTTTCATCATCTTATAGCTCCTCCTCCCTCCTCCTTCTTTTCTTTTCTTCTAAGGCACAGCCTCCAAGTTTTCCTCTCTTACAGATACTGCTACAACAGCCTGAATACTATTGTGTTAAGTCCCAGATGACAAAGCAGGAGGTAGAAGAAAAAAAAGGGGGATAAAATAAAGGAACAAGAACCTCAGGTGATTTTCAGATCTCGATAGGGATCTCAGACATACTCGCTGCCTTATTGACTTCCTATCCCTTGTCAAACCTCACCTGGAAACACCTCTTTTGTTTCTTGACTACCTTTTCCTACTTTTTTGTTTCCCACTGCTCTCTCAGAAGCAGGAAAAACACAGCAAGACACGCTTAACTTGATGGCACTTGCTGATAAGCTCCATACTCAATGTTCACTCCAGCTTGGGGAGTGGGAGGGAATGCATGTGCAGAGGAGATGGTGCTGGATGAACTGGTGTCCTGCCTCAGGGAATCATGAAGAGGCAGTGGTAGCTGATGCAGATGGAGCCACCCAGAAGAAACAACAAACTGTAGGGGCTGCTTCTGCTCATAGACAGATAACTCCTGCAGCTGAGAAGGGAGCTGGGAGACAATGGGAGACACATGACAACCGGGCAGAAACAGCTTGGAGAAGCAGAGGCATAGCAAGAAAGGGCACATGGTAAATATTTGGTAAGGCTTTTAAGGGGAGATGAGTGAAATAGAATCCACAAGAAAGGTGCCTTCAGGAAATTGAACATGCTAAAATAAACACCATACATAGGAAAAAAGGGTTAAGGACAAATATAGAGCAGGCTATATGTTCCAAGTCACATTTGATTACACTTATTAATTTATCTATTGTGGCTTTTGGCTGCCACAAGCAAAGAAAAGGTAATTGCAGCATTTTCACTTGTGTTTAGCTTTTCCTGGTGTTTCGTTGTTGTTGTTGTTTTGTTTTTGTTTTAATAAACACACGAGGCTCATCTAAAGGAATGGTGTGTCCCTGGCTCTAACAGCACAGTACTGACTTGTGCTGATCAAATCTGCCTGGACAGGCACTGTGTGTACTTCTCTGTTTCTATCCATTGTATTTCACTCCAAACTCATATAGCTAGTTAACCAGTAGTTTGCACGAACCTGACAGCAGCACCTACCTGTGCCTATCTACTTAAGGGCCTGTCAGCAAAAGAATTGTAAAATCCCATTTCTACGGATGCATCATACAGTCATAAAATGTGTTTTCTTTATTTTAGAAGTGTCCAACACAGGAACACTTATTTCAAAAAAGGAGCATGGTACAATGCACAGTGAAAATGTATTGCTGCCTATTTCACACCAGTCTCTGCCTAACCCCTCCAAAACAGAAGTCTTTCCTTTAAAACTACAAGTCATCAGTCATGCTGAACACAACACTACAATCTCCACAGAACAGCTCTAATACACGCGTGACAGACGTGAATAAAATCAGTCAGTTGCCACAGGTGGGCTCAGAACCCACTCCAGCTGAACTTGCCAGCTGGGCCAGGGCCTGTCATGGCCTGTGTTGAGGATTCAGGTGATGCATAAACTTACTGAGAATCATAGGATGGTTTGAGATGGAAGAGACTTTCAAAGATCATCTACTCCAACTTCCCTGCTGTGTTCAGGGACACCGTCCAATAGACCAGGCTGCTCAAAACCCCGTCCAACCAGGCCTTGAACACTTCCACGGATGGGGCACCCACAACTTCTCTGGGTTACATACTCCTATATCTCACCTGCCCCATCACAAAGAATTTAATTCTTATGTCTGATCTAAACCTGTCCTCTTTCAGTTTAAAATCATTCCTCCTTATCCTGTTGCTAGAGGCCCCGGTAAAAAGTCTCTCCATTTTCCTTATGAGTCCCCATTAAGCACTGAACAGGCCTCCCCACCCCTACAGAGTGCAATTTTTACTCGGAAATGCTGCTGCCCAGTAAGTGCATATACACGTATGATCCTTTCCTTTCTGCCCTGAAAATACCATAGGTCTAAGTCTTAGAATTTGTCCATATAATTACTGGTCCCAGATTTACAATTTTCTCTTGTTTCCTCAAAGGCTTTCAAGAACCACAAGTCATGCTTCTAAAGATCAGAGGATGCAATTTGAGATGCATGGAAGTAAATAGTAACAGACAAGCAGACCAGCCCTTCCACTCCTACCATTAACAACCCACTGGTTGGGGGATTCATTTATCTGTTTGCTGATTGTAGGATCAAACCATTCTCAAACAGTATTTTAACCTAAAACAACTGCAAGACTCAGAAACATAGCTTTAAAAAGAAAAACGAAAGGAAAAAACCCCCTTGTTTGTGCTGTACATAGAGCATCTGGTTTCAGTTTTCTGACTCTCAGAGTTGACTCTTCCTAAGAACTGGTAACTCTAAACCCTTTGCCTTTGACTGAGGAGCTGGGCTAACCATGCTCAAATAAAGAACCAGCAATTTCCAAATTTCTGGCAGCTCAGTGCATTTTTAACCTATTGTTTAAATAGGTGCTGCCAAGGCATCCCTGTGAAAAAAACACATGGCAAAAGATGCAAACCCACAAGTAAAGCCATGCAAACTCTTGCTACTTTTCTTAGCAGAGGAGCTGCAGGACAAGTTGGGCACAGCATTTGCTTCACACAAAGTCCTGCCTATGGTGACCCCACTTCCAGACCCCGTTGTGATTGATGTTTGAATAAATGCAAAAGTATGACTCGCAAAATAGCCAATGCTAACAAGTAGAAAAGAGGTCTCCACCAAAACTGCTGCTGCAGAGCACAGTGGAATTCTCATTGTAACAAGATGAGTTTCCTCTATGTGTTTTTATTAGGATGGAGAGGTCACTGCAAGGCTGCTCAGCATCTGGTGGGAACATTTTTCTTCTCACTGCTAAGTGCATTTGGATATATGAGTTAGCAGAGCCAATAAGGGCCAGCCTTATGAGGGGAATAGAGAGCAGTGTAAATCCTCCTCCTTGCATGACCAGTTTCATCCCACAAGACTAATTATTCAGGCAGTCTCCAAAGACTTCTGTTGGGCAGCTTTCATCATGCATCTTCTGAGCTCTTAGGCTAAATGTTTCTTTTATTGCACCCAGTGATGTGGTTAAAAGGTCTAAGCCAAGTATATTTTACAATGTTTGCTTTGTACATTAGGTACTGCGGTGTGTGTATATATATATTTATTTATTTATTTATTTAAATTTGAATTTACAGTAGCTGCTTCATTTACTTAGAAATTTTGTACAGTAGCTAAACTCTAAATTCAAACACAGCCTACACTTTCTATTGGAGAATATATATCTAGGAAAGTCTTCAAACACAATCACCATATATAAACACTTTCAACTGTGTAAAAGCAAATAAGCTGAAAATTTATAGGGGTATATTAAGACAAAGTTTATTGTGCTGATGTGTAAGGATAATAGGAAATATGCCTCAGAGCATGATGTCATTGAAAACAGAACCTGCATTCCTGCCCAAACAACTGAAGGGCAGTCAGAATTCCAGCATTTAATATGTATGTTCTAAAACATTTATTTGGATAGTCGTACTTCCAAGGAACCAGAATGCGTAGCTCAGTTGTTCCAGGAGCATTTCCAAATTTATGTATGGTGCATTAGGAAAGAAGAAACTATTATTGCAGGAGCTGAAAACTGCAAGTTTTTGTTCAGGCTGCATATTTCACAAGAGAAGTCCATCTGTAGACTCAAGTAAACAGGAACAATTTTATAGGCTAGTTTACCCTGTAAAATATTCTCCCTAATCCTTGTAAAAATATACTTCATGCTAATCCTTCTGCCTGAAAGCATTTTTGCCGACAACTTAAAACATTTCTATCACATTTTATTAGCTTTAAGCTGATCTAATTTCTCTGATTTTCATCAGGTTTATTAGGATCTTTCTCTATATCTGATTTTTATAGTCGATCTGGTCTTATATAAAATGCCCAAACTGGTATATTTTAATTTCCCAAGTGGACGTCTGTCTTCATCTGTGTCTTGTAAAGTACTAAGTACCTTCCTGGCCCTTAATTAATTAAGAGCAATGACCTACACATCAGGTAGTAATAGCATCCAATTAATGGAAATGTATAATGTAAAGTACTATCAGTCACATCAGAGCAGAGAGGTATTTGCCCATTTGTGCTGCATGTCCTGGATATGCCGTACCAGCCATCCGTAGCCATGACAGAGTGCTAGCGCAAGATTAAATTCCCCATCTGCCCAGGCTTTTCAATGTGAATTTCTAAAGACATTCAGAAGCTAATATTCCGTGCATTTATGACTGCCACCAGAAACATTGGATTTCCAAGATTTAACCATGCCCACCATGGAGCTCATGGCTGTAGGATGACCATGGAGGCTCCTGGAACATGCGAGGCTAGAACATGCTGGGCACAGGAAAGCTTTGAAGCACTGAAAACTCCCGTTGCATGCTTTGCCCTTCCAAAACAAAGCTGGAAACCAGTCTGAGAGGACAGAAGTCCCTTTTCAACACTTTTTTCTGCATGTGTTCAGAGTCTGTGGAGTCACACCAGAGGAAGCTTCACTTCGAGGCATAAGTGACTTGTATATGCTACTGTGCTTTGCAGACGATTTTTAAACACAATCTACCATCAAATAACTATGCAACATATCCCACAGGAAACAACAGAAGTTGCACATGAGCATCTGAACATAGATTTCTCAATAGCTTTATGTAGTACTTGAATGATGACATAAAAGCCACTAGGAAATGCAAACTCTACTATTCTCCATTTGTTTGATGGGCAAGCATGAACTGTAACTGGCAGAGAGATTAAGAAATTAGTTACTAAAGTACCGAAATATAAGGATGTCTGAGATTATGAGGATAATTCTTTGAGTATCTCTGAAATACATGGTTGCTTGCTCTGGGAAGTCAGGTAACAGCAACTCACCAAGGCTTTGTCTCTGGACCAGCTCTGTGTCAGCATCCATAAAATACTAGAGTTTATTCATGCTGAGTACTCTGCAATTTGATATAGTTAACACAGCTGGCAAGTTTATTGATCCTATTATTGATTCAAAGAAAGATTGCACAGATAAGGCTTGATGCCAAAAGGTGGAACCATGATGGACAAGGGGCTAGAGCAAGGAGGCTACTGCACCACGAAGCTCAGCTACAGTCTCCAGGCAGAGTACTGGAGTACTGTGCAAAGGATGTGAGACACATAGGGGAAAAATGTTACATAAAATGAGAACTTATCTCATGGCAAGATCCAAAAAACCAAAACAAGTACCCAGAGAGCTCCAGTACATTGCTAAAATCAGCTGCGGTATTATACTTTCCCTAAAGTTTTGGGTAAATATCTTCAGGCAAAAAAATCACAAACATGTAAGACAGAAATGTGTCTTTTCACTTAGCTTTCAAACTGGGGTGTCTGCAAAGGACAAACACTCCCCTTTGGCTGGTCCCTGTTTACAGCAACTAGGAGAAGGTCTGAAGTTCACCACCACCTCCAGCTCTCCTACCTTACAGAGAGGAAGATGGAGCCAGGACCCTGCCTCTCGTTCTGGTCTCCATCACCACAAGGGTGGTTTTGGCCACCACCAACAGTAGCCTTTTGGCTTCAGGTCTAATCATACAAGGCCATTAAAAGAGGGCATGCAAGAGCACTACTTCCATTATTTTAGAAAGAACTACGGCTGTGCAGTAGGGAAACTGCTGTGCAAAAGAGACCACATTGCCCAGCATATGGCCAGCCACCCTACTCTTCCTGCTAACTTGATGTTTTTAAGCACCCTCTGTCACCAAAATGACAAGAAATTCTTATACAGTTTCACCCACTGATTTTGTAAAAGCACTGAACTACCACCTCTAGAAAAAAAAAAAAAAACCCTAACATTTTTTTGCCTCAATGTTCATAGATTTGCACTGCTTCTCCTATGGTGTGATGTGTAGTAGTCTGTAAAAGTACAATTAGATGAGCATGCTTGCTGAAGTTTCAACTTTACCTATACTTATTTGACTCATTTGGTTTTTAAATAAGGTTTTGAAATAAGGCACTTAAATACTTTAAAGCCAATACTTAACATTTAGATTTGTTTAGACTGAATATAAATATTTATTTAGACATAGTTAAGCTTATGTCAAACGAGTATTCAGCTAAATTGATATAATCATTCAGTAACATTAAACCAACTTGGGAATTCAGACAAGCCTTTGAAAAGTAAAAGCATTAGAAGTGCTCAAAGATTTGCAGAAATGAATGAAATGAGAACATGGTAAGTGTAAGCAATTTACTTTTTAGCTCTCTAGAGAAACTGTCCCAACCTCTGGGACATCCCACAGCCCAGTACAACCACCCAGAAGACAGAGCTATAGGGAAACTGTCTACAAAGTTGAATGAGGACAAGAATTACCTGTTTTGGGTGCATCTGTTACTTCTTTGAAATAATTGACCCCTGATGCTAAAGATAGTAACACTGGTGGGATTCAAATACTCCAGACATTTATGGAGTCCCTCTCACTTTCTGGCCAAGAATTTAAGCTGTCCCTACTTGCACTGTACAGTGCCTTCAGCAAGAGAGGCAGTGGTTTAATATTAAAGGACTGTAAGTATTCAAAGTGAGGAGGTTGTAATTCAAAGAGCAAAGGAAGGTCACTGTGCTCAGCCTCACTAGTACATACAGCATGCTCACTGCCAAAGGAAGAGCTAGGCGAGTGCGATGGATCCCTAACTCCACACACAAAAGAAAAAAATAAACCAGCAAGACAACTACATCACTGATTTCAGAGGTCACTGCTCCATCTGAATACACCTGGAAAAAAACCACACCAGTCTCCATTAGGTGATTAATCAAAAATAGCTGCTCAGCAAGACTGCTGTTTGCTTATTTGACAAGGTTTCTCAGCTTGTAATGTCTTTCTCATTTCCTTCCAGTCTAGGACCACTGACAAAGCAGTCTGTCACACTTTGTGCTAGACAGCTGATTTCACTGTACCAGCCACCAGAAACACCGAGGTCTCAATCCAACATCTGCAGCCCTGGTCCCTTTTGCACAGCAAGCACACTTCACAGAGCTTGAGGAAGTACACAGGGTATCTTATGGAAGACAAAAATGTAACATTTTATTAAGGTTTATATTCGCCTCTAAGCAGAAGTGTGACAGGAAATAAACTCTACTTGAAAGAGCCAACCACCTTTGTCTAGATGAATCAATGGTCCTTTATCCCCTCCATCGCTGCATCCATATGGGATGGCCATAAACCTGTTGTAGATGCATATGGAGAAACTTCATTTCTAGTACAAGTCAGGACTCCCTTATACATTCTAGAGTCCTATAACAGTATTCATGTAAAATTCCCACAGTGCTCTAGGTACCCTGGCAGGGATCAGCACTTTTATTAATAATACTTTATTTCAACTTACTGAAACTGCTATTTGATTTATGAAGTCCTTTGCAAGCTTCAGAGTGATTTGCACAAAATCACTGTGATCTGTGCTGAATGAGTTGGGTGACATAATACCTATTGTCCTAGCATCACTAACTCTATCCAACACATCTTTTGACATATGACCTTGTCCAATTAAATAAACAGAGCAATTTAGATAGGCAGAAGGCAATTGTTAGGGTTGGATGCTGGCCAGCTAACTGAAGCAGGAGTACCATTTGTTAAAAAAAGCTTTATGTTGTTTAGCAAATTTAATGACTGGAAGCTTTCAAGAGTTTTGGACTGTACTACATCCAGCTATGGAACAACCAAATGTATGGTGGTGCTCCCTTCATACCACAGCAGGTGACATTTGTGAGGTCTTGGGCAAGACTTCTTTCAAAAAGATGCCTGGAAATAAATAGCTTTCTAACTGGCTCCTTTCTATCCCTAATTGTCTGTATGTTATCTGGACCCCATTTATTTGAACAATGAATAGGTACATAAGGAATCAGGACTGTGCTACTTTCACAACATTTTTCATCCTGGAAAATTGTCAAATAGCCTTTCTTGTGGAAGGATTTCAGTTTTTCACTATCCCTAAGTCATTTGTCAGGGCTTCTAGTCTTTTAATGGAAGATAGAGCTAGAAGAAAGAGGACAGTGAATAATAGCATGATAACTTAGAAATAAGTCACTTCTTAATTGGTCCATGACAATTACTAGAAAAACGACATTCCTGCATGGTGAAGCCTTGATGACAGAGCCCAGTGAACAGCAGACGGAAGAAAAATGTCTTGGATCTTCTGTGCAATGCTGGATACTTAGAGACATTTCTTTCTGTGTATTTTAACTAACCTTTTTTTTCTGTATAAACATGAGATCTATCACATGGTCATTTCCCACTGAGGTTCTCAAGCAAGCCTGTGCCAGTGATCCCTATCCCAGCCACCCAAAGGACTTCACTGCAAAAAATCCCTGACCTCTTCCAGAGAGAACAGGATGCAGCAAGAATGAATGAAATGTTTGTAAGGCCCTCATCTTATCTAAGCACCCTTTCAAATCCCAGCCACCAGTTGGCCCTACACTGAGCTTTTTGTTCCTGGCATGACTGAAAGGGTCTGAGTATTAGTTTAGCTTACTCTGGTAAGTCATTCTTCAAAAGCTTTTTTAAGCCTGCCTAATTGCATTGAAACTTTTGTATTAAACCTTCCAGTGCTAACAATCTCTTCTAATGCTTTTTATTTTGGACAGGATGCCAGCTTTACGAAACCATTGAATGGTTGGAAGGGACCTTCAAAGACCACCTAGTCCATCCCTCCTGCCATGGGTAGAGACATCATCCAATAGACCATGCTGCTCAAAGCCTCATTCAACACGGTCTAGGACACTTCCAGGGATGGAGCATCCAGAGCTTCTCTGGGCAATCTGTTCCAGTCTCACCACTCTCAGAAAAAGATTTATTTTTCATATTTCCAATCTAAACCTACCTTCTTTCACTTTAAATCTGTTTCCCCTTGTCCTGTCACTACAGACTGTGGTAAAATGTTTCTCCGTCTTTCTTATGACTCCCCTTTATATACTGGAAGGCTGCTATAAGGTGGCCCTGGAGCCTTCTCTCTTTCAGGCTGAACAGTCCCAACTTTATTAGCCCGTCTTTCCAGCAGAGGTGTTCCAGTCCTCTGACCATTTCTGTGGCCCTTCTCTGGACCTATTCTAATGGGTCCATGTTTTTCTGTACTGGAGACCCCAGAGCTGGACACAGAACTCCAGGTAAGCTGCATTTTGAATGCTGTTTCCTTGTTTCCAACAGCCTCCCTGCCCCAGAGCACAGGTGCTCCACCTGTCTTTCCCATCCCTGGCCATTCAAAAAACCACTCACTGACCCTATGCTTTCAGTCTCCCAGTTGCCTCCAAGGGCTTAACTCTCCCTGCCCCCTCTAATGACCTTCTTCCTTGTACACTGAACACAAATATGTAAGATTTTTCGTTTTTGTACCCCATGCTGTGGGAAAAAAAAGGCAAAGAAAAGCTGGAAGCTGCTGCAGCCCTGGCTTCAGCTGGGTGCTGGCCTTCGCTCTGTCCCTGGGCTATGCACCTTCAGAAAACTACTATATTTATCTTGTGATAAGACCCAAGGGCCCAAGTGGGATCCAGAACAAAGACAGACCCAGCCCAAGGTTGACATGCAGGCAAACCCAGCTTGCTCATGACTGACAAGCAAATGCCACATCCCTTGCCCCTTTTGAAACACCCCTCAGCACAAGCCTTCCCCACACACACACACACTCCATTTACATGCTATTTAATAACACCCCAGTGTAAATGAACAGCCACCACAAGAAAGTATCCAGTTCTGACTCCTGAAATGACTTTGGTAAAGTTCTTTTTCCCCCACTCAGGAATGATCTGGACTAATTAAAGAGAAGCTAGCTTCCCGTTCAAAGGAGTGGCCTTTCTGTGTCCATTGGCCCACCTCAATGTGAATGGTATTTAAGCCATGTAGGCCCCATTAAGATTTGAGATTCCATGCAATTAAACATTGATACAAGAGGAAAATTATCCTTTTAGCAGATTACTAACAGCACACTGGTTTCTGTTGTTCACATGGGATCTTGAAAATTGACTGCCTCTGTGGAGCTCAACATTTTATACTACTGCAGAAATGGAGCAGAATTAGGAAACAATTATTGATAAATATGAAACTGTGGCACCATAAAAGCCCAGTGTGTAAGACCAATCTAAGGAGAAAGAAATTTAAAAAACTACTACTTTCTCTAAGGAGAAAGAAATTTAAAAAACTATTTAAAAAACTTTCATTTTCCCTTTTTTTTTTTTCCTTGTTTGCACAGCTGGAAATTAATTCCCTGCTGTTTCATATTTCCTATACTGATTAAAAGTGTTGCCTACTGCATCATTCTCTTTAAGGCCTGGATTTTCTAGGTGAAAGCATCATTAGAAACAACAGGGCTGAGGTAGTGAAAGAGGGCCGAATTGAAGAATTCTTATACAGTATGAGCAGTAAAATGTATTTTTCCCAATAACATTTTATGCATGGCAGAAATTGCTTTTCCACATCAAAGTCAAGACACATTCAAATAATGAGTTAGTGCAAGAACCTCAAGGATAAGACATTTACATTTTTAGGAACAAACAGACTTGCAGCAGGCAATACTGGGTATTAATCTTGGTTAGCACCAAAAACCAGTTTTCTGGGAAAGGTTCTGAGGTTTTTGACCTCCTTTCTCTGCCCTCAGGAACTGGCAGAATCAAGTATTGCACATGTCGAGAGGGCTGTACATATCAGCACAGGAAAGGAATCAGAAGCTTCTCTGAGCTAAACCTCTCACTTTCTCATCTAGGAGAAACTTCAAAGTATCAATAGTCTCACCATTATTCTAAGCACTGTGTTTTAGACAAGAAAGGAGCCTGCTGGTTTTCTACTAGCTTGTTTCCTGCCTAGTAGAGGTAAGTAGTAAATAACTGTGCCATCAGCTTGTGCAAAAATGTAAGCAATCTAATTTTAGTGAGAATGGCAAAGGAAGATAAGTACACTGGATTCAATTAATGCTGATGCTGGAAGTTGTAGTAGGAAGTCAGCATTTCTTAAAACTTTGTTCATACTGAGATTTCATGAGCTCCCAATTGTTCTATCCTGTTTACATTAAATATTCTGGCAGAGTGGTGACCCACATAATCTCCACATTTTCCTCATAGAGTTACAGTTAAAGATAGGGCTCAACTACAATATTTTTTTACTTATAGCATCCCTGTCAACTGCATTTGGTGTTCAGGGGTTGCTTAGAACCACATCATTCCCAATAAGTACTTTTTAAAAATATTAAGTTTAAAAAAGTCTTATCTTGATGAAATCTTGGGAATGTGATTCTTCCAAAATGCACAAATATGCTGTTCAGTCCTGTTTTTAAAGTATTAAATTTAAATAGACAAACAGGAAATTAAAATAACCCTTGAACTTTCTCTTAAGTCAGTCTTAAAGACTGCTGGACTCTGTCAGCGTTTTCAGGAATGTTTCAACACCTCTTGATCTGCTGAAGCTCTACTCTCTATAAGTAGATTAATATATATGGCATCACTTAAAATACTACTTATTATTTCAGAGTTTGTTTAATTGATTTCCCTTAGAAAGAAATTGGCCAAATTCATGTCAAGAGTTACGAGCTGAAAAAAGCCATTCTTAGCCCTATAATGACAAAATATTAAAGTAGCACTCCTAAGATTTATTTGTCATACCAGAGTGTCATTCTCAGAGCTTCTAACTATGTATACCATTAGTTTCCTCTTTTGTTTCCCTCCAAATTCCCCAAAAATCTGAATTTCACAGAAGTTGAACTACATTCACCTTGTCAGAACTCAGCAGCTCTGCTCTTTTTCTCAAGCTTGAGCCTGTCTGGGGAGCACAGACTAAACATTCTTTTACTTATCTCCAGTAGAAATGCAATCCCGATTACAAGTGCCTGAACACAGCAGTGGGGATCTCCGCACTTAGATGCCAGAGCCATCTACATTCAAAAAGAAACACATGCCCTTGGCTGGTGGGAGTGGAGCATGGGAGCATGAGGATAATGCTGTGGTGTTTGCACTGTAGCTCTGTAGTGGGAACGTTTGTTTTAGCAACTGGGAAATCTCGATTCAGGCTGTTAAATGCATCTGCACCCATCTCTGATGCTTCACTACCAGATGCCTTTGCCCGAAGTGGAGCTTTTTGATTTAGAGCTATAAAAGAAACACTTCCACATTTATAGGAACAGATTGAAGGAAACCTGACTTCTAGGGCACAGAGTTGTGTGGGTGATCTGGCCTCCTGGCGCAGGACCACCTTGTGCATTTTTCCCAGTGATGAATGCAAAATGTGTAAACCATTTTTGGAGTGGGTATCTGAGATCCCCTCAGTTTAACATGGGTATTGACCTCTATGCATCCACAAATGGGGACTGGAAAAACCCCTAGAAAGGAAGGTTTCAAATACATTTTTCTCCTAAACATTCTTTGCCGACTGTTTTGGGTATCCCTGCTCGGCATCCTGTTCGTTCATGAATTTTTGCTCTCATGGGCATAGTGCTCCCCATGCAATAACTTGAAGTGCAGGCACCTTATTCAAGGCTGCTGATCACACCTGATTTAGTCACTGAGCATTACAAGGCCACATCCTTCTGGTAGTCTAGTCTTATGGCAGCTGGGCTGATACAGTACTCAAAAACAAAAAAAGGAAAGTAAAGCCACCAAAGAAAACCTCCAGGTACTGGGATATGGTGCACTTCTTACTTCAGTAATGCAAAACATAACTCCAGTGTCACACTTACACTGTCAGAATACAACCTGTAGCCTCTAATTCTTGTCTTGGAAGGCAATACACTTTTATCCAGTTATTTCCTGATGCTGGAGAGAAACCATTCTCTCCTAACCACTGCCATGGAATACTCATCTGTAAAAGAATTCCTCCTTAAATGTTTGGTTTCTTCCTGAAAAAGAATTTGGGAACAGCAGGGATATGAGCTCTCTCCTCTTTCAAACTCTGCATTATAATCTTTATGATACATTTATCAAAATAACCACCTTTAAGCTTTTATCAGGATAACAACTTTGCCCTTGCAATGGCTCCCACATTAGTCCTGACTGAAAATGTGGAGAGCTAAGACCTCAGAGCCTAACATGAGAATTAAGTGGAATAAAAAGAGAGGGTTTTACAGTCTCCTAAGGGAAATCTCAGCAGTAGGCTATGAAAATGCTGGATGTTAGTGCTGTACATCAGCAAACAATATCCAAAGTTCCTCAATTTACATACGAAACATTTTTAATAGGCACTGTACAACCAGCTCTCAGACACTGACTCCTTCCCTCTCACTCCCGAGTAAGTCTGCAAGTCCACAGATCATCAGAGCTCTCACAGGGATACAGCAGCAAATCCTGGCGCCTGCAGTGTGCATTTTTCAGAGTGTTGCCATGGTGATCTCCAGTATGCTTATCCCCCGAGAGCTCAGCTCAAAATTCAGAGGGAACCAAAGCAGGACAAAGAAATGACACCCAAGCAAAAGCAATGGGGAAATTATGTGTAATTAGCACATGAACATCCTTTCATACGGAAGATTTCAGAAAAAGAGTTATTTTTAGAGCTGAGTGGTCTTTAGGAAAGAAGTGCAGTTTTCATAGTCCCAAATTTCATAGTCCCAACTCTAAACCAATAACTATGGAATAAACCCAAGAATTTCTAACCCTGTCTCTGAGTATGGATCACTATTTGGCACAGGGTAAATCCTCAACCTCGGCACTGCAAAAATCCAGATTCTTCCAGTCAGGACAGAAGAAGAGGGATAGTTAAGCAGATAAAAAGAGACAGATTACTTTAATAATGTAGCACTGTAGACCAGCAACAGATCACTACATAACCAGAATACAACATTTACTTTTCAGAACATTGTATTTCCCTATTTTATCAGAAGAGTTAATACAACAGTTCTTAAGTATTGGGAGCAATTTATTTTTCTGCCAATTACTTTACATCATCTGTTTGTCCCTATGGCAGTTCTACTCTCTTATTCCACTTTCAACAAAAGGAAATTACATTTGTGCAAACATGAAAGCAACATTCATGTCAAGTGATGTATGATCTCGATATATAGCTGAGAAACCTGTTGTATGGTCTTTCACTCCTACCTTGCAAAAGTCCTATGTTACAGTGGCCATACATATAAACTATCAAGAAGAGACACCAAAGTTAAAAATCTGGGCCATGTCAGATATGTCACAGTCCAGAAAAAATACTGAATGAGAATCAATCAGTGTTTTGCCATTAAGGCAGTATGTTTCAGTCAGAGCTTATTATCAGATTTCACCAGACCCTTTTGTGCCGAAATGAGTCTGGAGATTAGTTAGTCCCACATAGTTTGATGCTCAGCCACTTGTGTACAGCAGTTTCTTCCCCCAAAATTATATTCTTTTTGTTCTCATCTGGGTTTCTTACTACTGTTACAATGGACTTTGCTCATCCTCTCCACATCATCATCTATTAGATCATGGAGTACTTAATCACATTATGAAAAGCTGCCTCCTCCTGATTAAGCATGGAGCTTTTCAGTCAGATCTGCTTTAGTTTCCACAAAACCTTTCTGGGTTGGCACAGCACTAATCACTTCAGAGCTTTGCTCCATCCCCTCTCACAAAATCTGGTGTGCAGTCTGTTGCTTATGACTGTGGGCAGCACTTGACCTGCTGCCTTTGTACTAATGCCCGATGTCATCACTGTGGAAGGGGACCTGGTGACATGTTCATGGAAGTTTGGTTTCTTCAGCATATTCAGGTTCTCACAGTCCCGTTGATAGTGGACACAGAAAGGGTTGTGCAGCGTAAACTACCCAAGTACCCATTTGTATGATGCACAAGTGTTTACTCAATACAAGTCTCTCCTCACTTGTAGCCCTCAGATCCCTCGGTTAATTTTTCTTTGCTATTCCCTCACTGAGTGAATTCTCTGTGCTTTCCCAGGCTATAACCTCCCTGGTTTTCAAATAACTACAGGTCCAACAACTGTTGATTGGAGGAAGGGCTGAGGGAAAGACCCAGCTACAATCTTTGGTATTTATCATTTTGTCTTTGGCTCCTCTTCCAAACGGTGCTGACACTCGCCTTGAGCAGCTTCCCTGTATTTTAAGCTTTCTTGATCCACTTTAACAGTGGATCAAGCATTTATTTCCAGCATACATTGATATTTCTGCTCAATTGCAGGGAAAGAACTCGAACTTTAACAAGATCCCTACAAAATCACTGATTGCGGTAGACATAATACTATGGCTCTTACCTTGATCCCTTCAGGGAAGAGGTTTTATTTACCATGAATAAAGATGAAGACTGACAAGCAGACTTCAAATTAAAGCAAAAGCTAGAAAATCTTTGATTACTTGTGGAACCAGCATTTAACAGCTTAACATACTCTTTATTTAGATATTATACTGCGTATTTTACCCATAATGAAAGCAAACTTGAATGAGTCGTGAATGAAATCATCAAGATCACTCACTGACAGACAACAATTTAAATGAAATTTGCTCTTATGAAATCAATTTGTACTAATTTCCATCTCTTAGATGCTTATGCCTTTTCCAGGGCTGGTGAATGGAATTCCAACCACTCCAGAAAACATAGTTGTATGCTGTAATGTGCATCCGCTTAGGGAATTTACTTAAAAGCTCTACTTTACTTACTGTAACAGCATGCACTCTACCACCCACTATTTGTATGACAATATTTTACAAGGATACTGCAAATCTTTAAAGCATGGGGACAAATTAAGCATACAGGGGCTGTCAAATACTTACTTTGCCTAAGAATTTTAGATGTATTCGATTAATGCCAAAGATGATAAATGCAGTTCAGCTTCAGTAAAGGAATTGGCAGAGCAAGACAAGAAGGATCACTGCAGAGATGCTTGCCTCAAAATCATGTGTTGCAAAACATTGGATGTGCCCTCTCCTTCCCTCCCACTTGCCTTTCCTCTCCCCTGCTAGTCAGCAATTGGAGTCACAGGGCAGGCTCCTGTCAGCTGCTTAACAGATGCATAAGGAAGATCATACCATTTTGAACACCTCACTTGGGAAACCTTCTTTTTTCTCTACTGTCCCACAAGGTCAGAGTTTGAGTTTATCAAATGAATATGAAAGTAAGCAGCTTGCCCCTCTCTCCCCAAGTTGTCCTGGATTCATTTCAAAGAAAAACCTTGGGTGAATGTTAAACTTTGCCTAACATCGGAGCAGAAGAGTTAATATCAGATTCTCTCTAGTGATGAACTAATGTCACCTCTAAGCACAATAATCCCTTGCTCTGAAAGGCAAATCTCCACTTTGGGCTGGTGGTGCTGTGCAAAAGGTGGTGAGAAGACACTCATGGAGCTGTTCTAGCAGGAACTACCCATTTTTCAAATTTTGGCCAGTTTAGTTTTCAGCTCTTGCTCAGGCTTGAGTTTTGATTGAGGCCATACTTATGGCACCGATGGAAGTACCAGGGTGGGCTGGTACCTAAGAAAGTGGGTGTATATATAAACACATCCTGACACAATTTAAGTAAAAAGCCTTCAGTAGGTTTACTGCAACTGAAGAAAAAAAATGCTCCCTGTCACCTTGTCAAAGACAACAGACAGACTTGCTGGGAGAAGGTGTTATCTCTGCTCATTCTTCTTTCATGAGAATAAACACCTGGTTTTGTATAAGATTACTATTTTCAGGATACCTCATTTATTTACAATAATGTTAGCACATTCAATTTTGCTCAAGTTGTGCAAAATATATATATTTGGAACATTTTCCTTTTTATATATATTTTTTGTTGTTTCCATTCCCCATCTACATCATTTACTTGTTCTTTTCCTTCTGGTCCTATATATACTTCAAAGACATATTTTCAAAGAACAATTTCTCTCAGCATAGCTTGTCCCCGAGCTGTAAAAGCTTTGCTCACATATATCTCCCTCAGGAGAGATAACTTCTTTGAATAATGCTCCTTTAGGCAAAATCTGTAATCATGCAAACAGGTAGAACATTCCCATGTGGGGCAGCTCAAGAAGGAAGCACACACATCCTGCAGAGCAAACTTGGCGTAGCACCACAAATATTTACACCCCAGATAAAATCTATATCCTGCAGATTGGACCACTATAAACAAATGCTATCCAATACATCTTTCAAGGCAATCAACCAAAGAATTCACATACGGATGGATGACCCGATTCATGCAAGGGTATGAAAAGCCTAGCAATGCAATGAATATGCTCAATTGACCACATTTCCAAAATCATCCCAGACTTAGAACAGGATCTTCCTGGCTTTGCAACCAAGAAGAGGTCCCTACAGTCGTTCAATTTCTGGATATTTCTGATGATGCACCGGCAACCAATGCCGCTGCAGAACAGGGATCAAACTTTCCCAGAGTCTTCTGTAAAGAATAATATAGCTCATGTTTTCTAAAGATGCTGGCGATAATAAGTGCAGGAGGACTTGAGGAATCTGCTCCACCACCCCTGACATAATCTGTACTGTATGTTTCTGTGTTTCTGCTCGTTACAATGGAAATGGTATTGTGATCCTTTTTTCTTCTCTGAGTACCCTGAAGAGCCAAAAAGCCAGTAGCCTATGACTTTTGAGTGTAAACTGATGCAGAGGATGCCAAGGCCAAAACTGTGACCTGGCAACCTCAAGGGTTTTTTTTTTAAAAAAAAAAAGGGGAAAAAAAAAGAAAAAAAAAAAGAAAAGAAAAATCCCCCAAACCTCAAGCACTAAAAACCATGCTTCTTAAAAACCATGGGAGGTCCATTCATAGTCTGGAAATTTCCAGACACATTTTAAAGGAAACACTGTCTGTGTACAAACAAGAGTTGCAATGTTTCGCAAAGTCGTAAGTTCCCAGGAAATGTAATTTGATACGATTCAGTTAACTAGCAACAAATTAAAGTCATGCAATTTTAAGGAAAACCAAACAAGACTTTTGTTTAAAAGGCATTGGCTTACTGACTGACAGTGAGACATTTCCTACCTAAACATAGCTATTTTTACATCTTGACATTATTTTATGACATTGTGCTTGATCAAATTGAGTGCTGCAGTAACAGTACGCCAGAATATTGCCTAGCTGTCCAAAGGAATGGTTGTTTTTAAACACAATGGTTTTTTGCACTACATTAATTGAATCAAATATGGTTGAGGCTTGCCTTGAATTTAGCCCTAAAAATTATTAGGCAAGCAAGTATTTAATTGTTAGTTTTATCCTTCTTAAATCCCTTAATTAAATATAATATTAAATATAAGATTAATTGAAGTAAAGATTATTATGAAGATTCAAGTAATATGTTTAAATGCAATAAAGGAGGGAGAAAAACAAAACAAGAACACAAGCTAGGCTTATAAATAGGTTTCATATAAATTAAAAATTTAGCATTAAAAAGTAACATCCTAAATGCATGGGACATTTTTTCATGTTTGCTAGCACAAAAGTGACATCAAAGGTTAAAAGCAGTGGAGATGGTGTATTCTATACAAAACAGTGCATTAATCAAATAATTTTCATTTAGCAAAGTGACAGATCAGTTTGCCTAAGACAACTGCTTAAACAACACCTTTGCTATGACAAAGTGAGAGGATGCACTGCAGGAATGGAGCAGAAGTCCTGTACTATGAAGAGACCTGTGACATACCTGCAGCTAGGCTGCCCTGGCACCAAACCCAGGGGGATCAGCAGCATGAAGATTTCAAATGCACTTGTGCAGAAGCCCTGGTCTCAAGGCCAGGTGAAGGAGTGAAAGCGAGGTGGGAGAGTAAAAAGCCCTGTGTAGCGAGCTGGGAGCTGCAGGGGCTGCTGCTCCAGCCTGCGAGGCATAATGCAGCTGAGGTGAAGGAGTGGTGCTATCCCACCTCCCCTCAAAGCCCTGCTCCCTGGGTTCTGTAGGCTCAGAGTGTGTCTCAAAAATTAATTAGACATGAAATGGATGAGGCCTCCTAAAAACTGTTCGTTTATTAGTAATTGCACAGTTGCTATAGGCATAGCATTCAGAGGCTTCCCCTGTACAGACAAGCAAACAGCAGCAAGATCAGCAGCAAGAAGAGTCGCAGGACAGTGCCCTTATCTGTGCCTGTTCACACTGATACTGTTCACACTGCTATTGTTCACTCACCTGAAATTAAGAAGTGAGGTGAGGAAGCTTATTTCACCTACTCAACGTCAGCAGTCCCATAAAAGGGCTTACTTTGTCCAGGAATCAAATGTTTATGGAGACAAAGCCAATGCAGCATCTGAGAATGACACTAAAAATTATACTCAAGCTGCACAATCAATGCTAAAGTCAATGCTGAAAACTGATGTGCAACCGTTCCCTCTAAGTCTGTAATGCGTTTTCTTTTCTAAGCAGGGACAGTTCTCAATTTCTGTTGCCAGACACAACAAGAAACTTGATGCCAATATTTTCACTTTGAGAGTATAGAATAACCCAAATGGACAACCCAACCTACTTTGTAAAATATCATGGGCTGACACATTGGTTTGAGAGTGTTACATGTTAACTCCCATTCCCATTGCACATTAGGAGAAGGAAGAAACCTGTTGCAATGTGGGTGATAACCACACAGTGGTATTCACCAACCTTTACAGTAAGAAAAGGACAACAGTTTAGGCTGGTACCTTCAACAGAAATTTTTCAATGAATCTCCTCTTTGCATTCCCCCAAAACTTCAGATTTGGCTTTAATATGACAAAGAACTGATGTGACGCCCTATTTCACTGCACCCAGCTTTTCTACTTGGTTTTGCTAGACTTGGGTAAACTGCTTTTTGCCTTCTCTTGATCTCCCCAGGATGCAGCAGCCCTTGCCAAAAATAATTTTCCTTCACAATTCCCTTGCAGAGGTTTGCACTGTTTTAACGCTGTAGCATCACCTATCCTTTTAATCCCTGCCTACACATTTTAACATTTCAAACACATGATTATTTATAAGCAAAATGCCACCAGGGCTTTGGTGAGGTAAAATGGTTTAATGGGGACTGAAACTGGGAAAGGGGGAGAGGGGAGGGTGAGTCATCATTTTGTGTTTTTAATCCTTCGCTCCTCTATCGGGCTTTGTCATTAGCAGTAGCATTTACTCACTCTGAGCAGGGCCAAGACAGCAAACAAGTCCTCTGAATTTGAAAGCCAAACAATTCCAACTCCTAATGCAGCCATGCATGCCTGCTCCAGGCTGTTCAATCCCTTGAGACTCCTTTTTATAGCCTAGCCTTTTCCCTCCTTTAAGTGCCAACTCATCGACGGCCTTTGGCTAGGGTTTTGTGCATTCCCACCTGCTCCTGCAAGAAGGAGAACAGACTGGGATGGAGTGACGCCATCCTTAAGTTTTGTGTTGTATTCAGGGCTGGGCATTGCCACACCGAATGGAGCAAGCAGGTTACAAAAACTGTTTGCACAGACAAAGCGAGGCACTTGACAATCACCACCACTCCAACTAAAACACCATTTGGAAACAAGTTGCACTGCACACTGAAGGGGAGACAGCACTTGTTCAAAATCTCCTCTCCCTTTCAGTCGTTGATCAATAGAGCAGCAAAAAATTTGTCCTCCAGCCCAATTACACCACTCTACTGATGCTGTAACAAAAGGAGAGAGAGCCATGACAGAAATAACGAGATAACCTGCATCTCTAATGGAAGCAACAGCAGGAGGTAGAAGAATTAATTTCTATCACACACCATTTTTCTTTCTACTTCAAGCACCCTCTCCCTCTCTAAAAACTCCTTCTATACACAACTCCCTGCAAAAAAAAAAAAAATCTCTGAAGCCTGCTCCTCCCAAGGCTGTCTATACCTCATACTTTTTCTAGCTTCACTGAGAAACAACTCTGCCTTAAGGCATGAGAGCTGGGCAGTGCAAGGGCCTGAGTCCAGCCTGGGAATTGATAGCATGTAGGTTCCAGCTCTAGGCTTTTTAAGCAGCTCTAGGCTGCTTAAGTTTGGAAAAAGTCTTTTAAGTGTGGATGCGTCAGGTTCAGCTGCCATTCATACCCATGTTTCTGTACCAAAATAGTTGCATTCATTTTCAAAAGAGTGAGTAGTCTGGAGTTCTAAGTACAATTTAGGACAACTAAGAATATGAAGAACCTTTGAGAATTAGACTGCTTATTTTAGTAAATTAACTAGGTAGCAACTGTAAAAATGCTGATGTTAGACAGTATTTAGTTTCCTGGGCTATAAATGGATATAATTTTTACTTACCTGACAGGTGTGTCATGAGAATTAGCTAATATTGACACTTTGATCTTTAAAATGCTTTGCCAAGTATTAATTAAGGAAGGTCCATTCTGCATTTAAAATACCAAGTATTTTGAAGTTGAATTTGTCTCCATCCCTCTCCTAAAATGGTAAAGAATCTACTGTTTGTTTTTCTACATATCCCCCAGGAGATCATTTCAGAGAAACATGAGAAGGCAAGACTGACATGTGGGTCTGTGTTTCAAGGAGGATGAATGAATGCCTCTAAATAAATATCTGTGTTTTGTTGCAAGAATCTTCTCTCCTGTGGGTCTTGTAGCGAAACCTGTAGAGTTAGTCAAGTGTTACTGAATTAGGGAGAAAGGTCACTCATAACCTCCAACAAACCACATTTTCATAACTAACCTACAAGTTTTTTTAGAAGGCAAGTCTCAAAGTGAAGTATGAGAAGTACATAGCATGTTTCAGATATTCAAGTACTGCAACTACTGGTAAAGTGTGGCCTCATTTCTCTATAGAGGGAAAGGTGCCAACATATGGGCAAAACTCTATTACAGTTCATCTGCTGCTAGTGATACGAAATATGTACAAAGCTGTGCAATGCTTTTATTAGATGGGTCACCCTGTGGGCTTCTGCCAGAGAAAAATGGAGAGCCAAGGCTTGCCTGTGGAGCCAGCTCTCTCCTAGTGACACTGTGCTCAATAAGGGCAGGATAAGGGGAGGACTTTCACCACGGGCACTCTTACTGCAAAGATCTAGCAGCAAAAGCAAGATGTTTGGCCTTTACATAACCCAGTGAATATAAACCCAGATTAGAGGGAAATAAAAGATTGTATTTGATAGCATGTGAGAAAACAACAACATAAATAAGTCTCCAAACAAACTGTTCTACACACCCTGGAGAAATCATTATGCAGGGCTTTTCTGTAGCTGTTACTGCTGGTGGTTACAGCCTGACCTGGTGTCACAGGTTACTCATGCTGGTAGTACAGAGCTGTCATCTCTCCTGGAGCTGAAGTATTCTCCTTAAAGTTAGCCAGGCAACACAGGGAAAACGGAGACAGAGGGAAAGGAAAAAAGATAGGACACAGGTACTGGAAGAGATGCCAGAAATCACATGCATGAAGACAGATGAAACCCATGTGTAGTGCCCTTGAATGTCCTTTAGGGTCTCAGTGTGACAGTGGCAGAAATTCTGTGGGAACATTTTGCAATGGCATGTTCCTGCCCACTGCCCAAGGCACGCAGAAGATACAAAACAATTTGTACCCGTTTTGGTGACTTAAGTCTTATAGATTTAAAGATATGTCTTAGAGGGGTGTTGCGGTGGCCCAGCCCACTTGGGGGCTGGATGACATTCAGTGGGTGGACTTTCCAGCCCGGGAGTCCGGCCCCGAAGGCAGGGTCGACGACTGAGGCTCCATCCCACTGGGTGTCACCCCACCGCAACTCCACCCCTCATTCTAGAAACCTCTATGTTCAAGTTATACCCATTGGTTCAGTGCTCTATGCATATTTATGACCCTTTGTTTAATATGCATTAAGTTCTGGAAAGTTCTGTTATATTCGGTTGTTGGTTGGTTAGTTCAAATATGTTCCTCCCCTGTTGTCCCCTGATTCGTTTATGTCAACCCCTCGTCATTCCCTGATTGGCTTTCCCCTTTGCCTCCTCCCTGCACTGCCCCTGCTTAAAAGGGGCGTGCAACTGTCATTCCCCGGCTCTTCGCTGTTGCCTACCTTTTCAGCACTTGCCTGTCTCCCCGCTCCTTACAATAAACTGGGATTGAAGGCACCGAAGAGTCCCTCCTTCGTCCTTTGCCCTCGCCTTGGTTGCTAAGCACCCATCCTTGCGCAGCCTGCTCATCTGTGAGCCTGCCACGGGCAGTCTCCAGTCGGCTCCTTTGCAGCCACATCGAGTGGCCCTTCGGCCGGAGCCTTGTAGCCGTCGTCTGTCTGGCCACCGGGCGGCCAGAGCGCAACAGCGTCCTTATTTTTTAGGGGATTCTGGGGACTTAAGTCTGATGGATTGTCATATCTAGAATTAAAGTTCCTTATGTGACTCCTTCATGATAGTCTTTATAATGGGAGACTTTTCCCCCTGTTTCCCTGCCTCATTTCATGCACAGCATAGACATTACTTAATGAACTAGTAGGTCCTAAATATTTATTTTTCTCCTTATTATCAAGTGTGCCTCTATGCTTTATTTACCACATTGTCCAAATGTTGCTGAGAATTATTTATAGCATTCACAATATAGGAACCAAGCTCTTACAAATGATAATTAATTTTACAATAGTCAACTGGATCCTGAAACTAAAGTGAACATTTTTGAGATGGACACTGGTTTTGAGAAAATATTTTATAATTCTAAAGTCTAAAAAGCACCTCTCTAGACCTTCCAGGAGGAACCTGCCTACCAGCCAGCAGAGCTTAGTGACAGCACATGACATGACAGGGACCTCACCCTTCACAAGGGTGTTTGAATCAGGCTGTTTAGGATGCCAGTGCACACATTTTACATAAGAAATACTGCTGAGAACAGTGAAAAAAATACTCAGTGCTACATTAAGAACTTGTTCCTCGGATTGCAGAGTACAAAATATGCAGTGAGAACCTAATTTTGGTAACTGATCAGGGCCAAATGTTCTTCCCCTCATCCTGTGCACTCTCCTGCCTGTGCTCTACTTGATGGTGTCTGCTCCTGATTCCCTAAGGTACACACTCCCCTTCCTCCTCCTTGCAGTCACCGCCTCAAGATTATTCTGATGTATCATCAGCATAATTCAACACAATTGGCTGTTCATCATCTCTACCAGTCCGTTTTATGTTTTTCCTAGCCTTTCCTTATTTTTTAAGAGGAAAAAACCCCTCACTCTCTCAATTTCTTTTTGCCTCCTTATCAGGTAGAGAAAGACAGCAAGCCAACATTTCACTGGATTTATCCAGCATCCCAGCTTGATCTTTCATCTCTTTGAAAGGTCAGCCTAGAATTTCATTGGATGAGAATGAGGAAGAGCAAGTTTATTCCACTTTCTGGCTTTATGGGTTACCAAAGCCAAAATCCTACCAGTTATCCTGCCAAAAAAAATTATAAAGTATTCAAGCTCAAGTTTCAAATTTAATTTTCAATTTTGACTAATCCAGAAATTTTTAATAAATATTTCTAGGTGTGCTACACGTCAAAATGGATGATTGTAAGAGGAGGTGCTGGATTTCACAGTTTCAGGGCTCTACCTCCAGTTTGTGAGTGGCTGCAGGTAAAACCACTGCTCCTCTTGGCTCTCATTAGGTCCTCTGATCCCTCCTTTCAGCTCCGCTGTCTTTGTATATGAGAATATCTCCATAGCCACTTTTGAGATACAAAACTAGAAGTGCATAAGAAAAGGCATTTTCTCCTCTCCACAAAAACTTCTAAATTTGGTATTACTGCATGCAAAAATCCCAGCCAGTGTGAGGCCAATTAATTTTCAAAAATTATTGATGTTTAGAAGGATAAATCTCTAATTTTAATGTCAGATACCTGTAAGAGCCTTGCACAAAATTTTGTGCAAGATACCTTGCACAAAATTAAAATATCAGAAAAATAACATATGCTGGAGATCTTATTTAGTTTTACATGAAGTACAAAATGCTAGCATCCATCTCTGCAGCCGGATGTGTTTATTGCTGAGTTGTTGAATATTGATGTTGTTTATTGCTGAAACTGCCAGTTTCAGGATAACTTAATAATCACATTGCCAATATGATACTACTCAGCTTCCTGAAATGCAGCTCTACATCATGTCTTTTAGTTGTTTCCACATACATACATGAAATGACATTTTAACTGGGCAGATCTCTCTTGTAGTTCAACCGACACTCAAATGGTGCTCTCCTGTTAACCAGATCTTTATAAACTACAAAGAAGAAACCAACAATATTCTGCTTATTTCACAAAAAATGGGAACTAAAGACAACCCTTCCCAAGTTTCCCAGAAGTAACAGCTGAAGAAAGAGTGGTGAGAAAAATGTGAAAGCAACTGACAAAAAACTTTTACGTGTACAAACTTTTCACATGCATGGGATAGTTCAGGAAGTGTCACTGGACTAAACAGTGTCATTTGAAATGTACTTTTCAGATCTTGAAGCAACTAAAGTGACTGGTCACAGTAAATTACTTCAAACTACATTGTTTTGCTCAATACACATCAGAAGGTTTTAGGGAATTGATTTTACACGTTATAAGTCTACATACATTTCAAACTGGGCCAGAGACTAGTAACGGAAAGAATCAAAGCACAGCCTAATCTGTAAATCTTTGACTTAGGTACGATGTTGTCAAATCTGAGGATCTTAACTTCAAGCAACCCTATATCAGTAGACAGCTCTATATGAACCAGACAGCACTTTGCAATGCTATATGCAGTTCCTGCAGTTTTCAGTACTACTGGTCAGCCAGTAATTATTGAAGACAATTTTATAAAACCTGAAAGGCTAGAATTACAACTGTCCCAGCTTGTTAGACATTTAAGACATAATCACTGTCCTGTTTAACATCAAAGTCATTAATTCTATACTTTATTCTGCATTTGGAAAGGCTTAGTTGACCGCTTTCAAGCTCATCAGTCAGGCTCTGAGAAAAGGAAGGTGAGATCGTGGGAAAAATGTAATATGAAAAACACTGGAATGAATCCGTGGTAGCTAGAAGTTCCTGACTGTCACTGCCCTGCACATCAGAGCCACTCAAAACCTCCTGGGGAATGACTTGCATAGACATGGCTTTGCCTCATACACAAATATAAACATACAAATACACATGTGCAGGCACACAGTTAGGGGGTTCAGATTATTATGAAATACAGTTAAGGAACGCAATTACTTTAGGAAAAATAATGGGGTATTCACCAGCAAAGTAACAGTTTCAAGAGGTTCTAGAAAATGAGCCAAAGCTCTTATTGTTAGAGAACTATTGACTGCAGGTTTGAAAAAGTGACCTCAAGTGAGCAATGATGCACTTAGCCTGGAACTTGCAGCTGCTGTATTTCACTCTAAATTGAATTGCCAATCCACAGGGCAATCTTTTTCTACCATAATCTCACATCTTTGGGGCAAGTATACCAAAAATACTGTATATGGGCTGCATCATTCCAAGTTAGACTAAATTCCTCTGGAAATAGAAAATAGGTCTCCATTACTGAATTTAAGAATCCCTGTGGGTATTTATATGGGAATAGTGTTTTTTTAATCTTTGTAAGGACGTTTAGTGACAACTTCATGTTGTCATTTTTCCTGCGAATAATTCCTAAGCATGCAAGTGACTAATAGCACATGGCCCCATTAAAAGCATTTGGGTACATATAAGCTTATAGATCCACTCAACAGATATTCTATACCTCACACACATATGCGTGGTGGTCAGATCCTGCATTCTCACCATAATAAAAGTGGCTGCCAATTTTGCATGGTTTATAATATCACCAATGTCAATGGTTTGTAAACATAAATAATTGACACATGCTGTGAAATACTTACATTCACTTTTCCACTAAGTCTTCTTCACTATAATCAAGTTATTTTCCAGGACAGTTTAATCTTCTTACTGAATAAAAGAAGGTAACAATTTAAAATATATTCATATGCATTAAGCTATGTTTAATCACATTAAATTTATGAACTTTAAAATATTGATTTAAGATCATCTATAGTGTAATATAAACTTATAATTTGTTTATACATAGTCAGTTTTATTACATTTTAAACACAACTTTATCACACCATAACTTTCCACCCTGAAGCTAAATGGGGCAATGTTCTGTATTTCAATAGCTGCTTGGACAATAAATCAGATGGACAGTTGCTCACAGATGTACAACTAATTGCTGAAGAACTGAGACCTAAACTGATATATTACCAGAAAGAATGCCTAGCATTACAGATGGGTTACTGTATGAGTTGGTACTCCTCTAGCTAGAGCTTGAACATGCTCTGACCAGTGGCAGTACTTGGTACTTCCCACAATCAAATATTTAAGAATGGAAGAGAAACAGTGTCCCTTTAGGGAAGGATAAAATCCAATCAGATATTTTTAAACATCATTGCACATGCCAAAAAGTGATTAAAAGTGTTCATGTGGATTGTTCAACATACATGTGAAGATGACAACTGTCTCAAAAAAATATCCCAGGCAATAGACATAGTGAGTGCTGTATGCCTCGACCTGTTCCTTACGCAGAGTTATTTCTCAGTTGCTTTTAGCAGAGCATGCAATGCACAATCAGTTCGCAGCACAAGCCAACACATGTACTAAAAGACCACTGCATGGCAGTTCCCAGGGAAGAGAGACCTGAACACCTGGCAAAATCCACCACCTTTTTCCAAAACCATCTAATCTCAACTGAACATGATTTTGAGACTCACGTAACACTGGCTTCTCAGGGAAGTAAGACACAAACATCAGCAGGACTTTTATTTTCGCTTCATGTTTCTTAAGGCTGCCCAGTGATAAACCAAATTTATTTTGCTAATGTTCCATGGGATTTAATATCCTGTGTTCAGACCCTATATCTAGTTGCTTCGGGAAGATGTTCTTTAAGTTTATGTACATTCATCTCTCTGTAGGGAAAGCTGTTTGAGGGAGCAACCCTCACCGGGTACAGGATGACCACGGATACTCAGCAAAACTGTAAGATGAGGGATATGGAAGAGCTGGGTTAGATATTTAAACCACAGCTGCATGATACAGCCTAACTGGAGAGTGGAGGATTGGACTGAGGAAGGTCACAGGAGGGAAGTGTAAGTAAAGCAGCCGGCCCAAGAGATAAACAGACAAAAAAATTAGACTGTAGGACCAAGGTAAAGGGCAGATTTCTTTCTCTGTCTTACCAATAGGAAAAACAGATCTGGTGCAACTTAAACAGGAAAAGGAAAAGAAAACTCAGAAGTAAAAGGAAGTGCAAAGTAAAAGGAAGTGCAAAGGAATGTGAACCATTATCATCCTGTCAACAGCCAAGAAGGAAGGAGGTGGAAGTAGTCAGCTAGGAAACAAGACTCGATCCTGCTGAGAAGTTTGCTTTATATATCCATGTTGTCTCTTTCCTTACGAGCATTGTTGCAAGCATTGCTGAACAGCAATTTAGGCACGTCTTGCACAGTTGGTTCACCTCCCAGCTTTGTAGATGCCAGAACTGAAGTGCATGGAAATTAGTATTTGGCTGAGCCTGGAAAAGTAATCAAATGCTGTCAACCTTAACTGTTATGTCCAGCCAGCTATACACCCAATAATTAAGGTATTAGTAAAGGTATATTCCTTGCTAAAAACATTAGAAATGTATTTATTGAGAAAGCTGGCTCACCCATAACCCAGAACCTGACATAGAATCATCTAACTACTTATGTGGCAGTTCTCACATGGATACACGAGGCATTTCAGTCTGTAGCTGGTAATCAGCTGTGCCAGAGAGTGATGCTACCAAACTGTATTCAATTTTCCGTGTTATAAAATTGGAAGCCTTTTTCTTAAGAGGCTTGGGACACAAGCCAGAAATCTCACTCACTGTGTCCCTATGTATTCCGACTGAGTCATCAGATTTTCCAAGTTTCTCCACTCAAATGGCACACTGCTTTGGATGGACACAGGTGGTACCATCTGCCACAAGGCTTCTTGGGTTTGTTTGGTTTTGTTTCTTCCTTCTACCTCCCGCTCATAGCCCAACAGCTCTTTTTCAGTATCTTACACTGGAACTGATATTTCATGGTATGGGTTTGGGCAGCTGGCCAGTCAAAATGGACTGTTTGAGCTACAGGAACTTCAATACATATTGCTAGCACAGGTCCTCTAACAGCTGGGCGCACTTGCAGACTGACCTGAAGCTGAAAGTACTTGGACAGCACAGGGAAATTGTTTTTTAAAGCTGACAGAAAGCATGAGCACCAACAGAGCAAGTGGGTAGGGGGATGCTCACATAAACTAACTTCAGTCTAACAAGGCTAATCTTCCTGTTTCTCCTCTCTCCACTGCCTTGACAGAGAGTCCTGCTATGGATCGCACTCTGGATTAGGAATCAATCTTCCCTGAACTGTTTTCCAGAGAGGACTCCCTCTCCCCTCCATAACCCATGCAGAAGATGGCAAGAGATGAGACTACTTTTAGCTCTTATCCTGTCCTGATCTGAACTAGCTTAATTGCTCCCACCTTTCACATGAGACAATTTCTGCCTTTCAAATAAAAATACACCTTCAGGGGAAAAGGATGAAGATCATCTTGTATGGTTCATGCAGTTAAAACCATCAGGAGGGTCAATGACCCAGCAGAAACAGGACAAGCATGAACCACCTTCCCATCCAGCAAGTGCCCTCTCCCCCATGAGGCAACTGCACCTCTGTATTCAGGGTCAAGGTCTCATTTCAAATAGATGATAAACTCAAGCTGATTGGTTGTGTCCAAGTGCAAAATTTTGCAAGTAGATAACATGCTGCCCTGGCACTGCAACTGCCAGGGAGATAATGGCTTCCGAAAACAGCAAGGAACAAAGTGTGACACTCGTTCTGCGGTGCCTAAAGATGATGCTGCTGTAAGTACGAGTAAGAACATATTGAGTTCTTTTTCCTTTTTTCCTAATGTTTGCTTCTAGAGCTAAAAACAGATCATAAATCACTTTTCTTTGAGGAAGGCTTTTGTTTGTTTGTTAAAAAGGGCAGGCACTGGGTCAGGGATAGAAAGTTGTGTTATCCGGTTCCCAGACACAAACCTTATTCCCCTGAGCCTTCAGCTATATGTAACATATGGAGCAGATACTTTTCATATAGACTTTTACATGCCCATGGAACTTTTATCTGGCTGTTGAGCTAACAAGCACAGTGCCCTTGATAGGGTGGAGCACATAGGATAAAACTTCATACTGTTTTTTGAGCTTAATTTTGAAGAGTGGATTTTCACATTTCAGTGTTGGGAAGGCAACATTACAGCACCGAGACCATGTCCATATGGAAACAGGATATAGAGCTTTAATATTAAAAACTTTAGGGTGATATCAAATGTCAACCTAATACTCTAAACACTGCAGTGTATTTACATCTCTAATTAACTCAGTATCACACTACTACACTCCAATATCTGGCCAATACATTATCATCCCTCACCTTCAATTCTCTAGCTTATGTGACTCTTAGTTGTTTCTACTCTGCCCTCTCCACCTCCTGGACCACAGACACCAGATTCCAATCCTAGCACACAAGCTCCTGAGTTTTATTACTGACTTCCTTTCTCCTCTGCTCGGCTTACTGTTATTCTCTTGGCTGTCTCTAGATAGCACTTTTTCAGAATGTGAAGACACTGAGTTTTTTTTCTGAAGCCTCTCCCTTTATTTTGAGAGCAAGTGGAGCCAAGGCCAGCCACCGTGACACACCACCTCCATGTAAGGGACCTATTTGTGCAACCTGGTGGTCTCCCAGTGATGCAAGATGCTCCTCATGTCATGAGCATCACCTAGTGCATTACACAGCAGAACAGTGTTGACTCTCAGTTTTCCAGGAATTCAACATGATACTGGCATAGCCAAATTTTTAAATTACCCGGTGTCCTGGTTTCATCCAAGACAGAGTTTTTTTTTTTTTTTGCAGTAGCTGTGAGGGGCCAGAGCTTGGAGCCGTGTGGGTATGTCTAGGCTGTTACTCTATNNNNTGGAAATAAGGGAATCTTACTTCTGGGAAGAAAAGCATGGCTTCAGGTCACACAAAGGAGCGGCAGGTTGGCTATTGTTCATTTTCTCAGGGCTGCACCATGTCAGGTTGTTTGGTGAGCATTTATTTGCATGTAAATCACCCTCTTTTTGTATACTTTTTAAATTAATATTGTTGCTCTAACTGTTCATTTTTGTATCGCATTCCTGTCTCCAGTAAATTGTTCCTTATCTCAACCTGTAATTTTCCCCTTTTTGTGTCTCCAATTCTCAACTCCACCCCCAGAGTGGGAAGGGGAAAGAAGGTGGGGGGAACAAGTGAGTGGTTGGTTGGTTTGGGGAGAGTCTTGGGGGCACGGGGGAGCACTTATCTGGAGAGTACTGTTCCATTCCTAAACCATGACACCCAGAATTCAAAATTAACCAAGGCTCACAAGTTCAGTTTTCCCTCCACTTTCCTACTCCTTCAAAGTCCAAAAATGATATTACTGTTTCCCTCTGTTCTCAACTCTCATATAGTCCTCTTTTTTTTTTGATCCTTTGGCCTCTGTGGGACAGGGAAGAGAAGAGGCATAGAAACATAAGGGAAAATGAAGCAGACTGCCATCTGTGTTTGTGCTGACCCTAAAAACCAGTATAAGAACAGACCAGTTAAACTAGTTCACATTCACCAGCAGTTTTCAAAGCACTGAGGTAGCTCAATCATTCCAAAATACCAGTAAGCGTTTCACTGACAAGAATTGTTATGAATCCTGTGTTATTCTGGTGTTTTGCAGACTTACAGGTACCTCTGTGCTTGCCATGAAATATTCTACAGCTGCTGCTTTGGTTTAAAACAAACCCAGCAACACCAACCATCCTCTCTTCACAACACAGCTGGTAACTACTAACTGAAGAACACAAAAATTCACCAAAATTGTTCTACAACCATTACTGTTCAATCAAGGTAAATGGTGTGACATCCAAGGACACTGCTTCAGAGCCTCACACCTCAAAAAAAGAAAATCAGTATCTGTTATATTACATACTCCCTTTCATCTTCATGTTGTTGAAGGCATTCCACAGGCAGTTTTACTTCTGACAGCACTGATTTTCAATCAATCTGCTCTGGCCTGGATTTGAAATAGGATACTACATGAAATTGGATCCTGGTAGCCTCAAACATGCCCAGGCTTGCACAGGAGGTTAAACAAAAAAAAACCAAAAACCAAAAAAACCAAACCAAATAAAAAAAAAAAAAGCTGTTTTAAACACAGGGCGCTAGTAAAACTGATTTTAAAGTGCCCCTTCATTTCTCTCAATTGGAAGTGATATATTACCTCTATAAAATCTTTTATACCAAGTTCTTGAAATTCTTTATTTATACAACACCATTGGTGCACACATCACGTTAGAAATACGCATTTTAATAGTCAACCAAAGTGATACAAACCACCAAAGTAAATAATACTACTTTAAAATTGGCTTCACTACCTTTCCCCATATATCTGCCAAGCTAGGGCCCAGTCCTGCAGTCTCTTCCATCATATAGTCAGTATTCACACAAGAATTTGAAGGTTTACTCCCTGAATTACAGAATGCAGACTGCCTTACTGGAAAAAGGAGCAGGCATGACAGTGGGAGTGTGAAAAAGGGGAGGAAAAAATGCGAAGTGTATGAAGGTAAAAAGGAGCAAAGATTGTTAAATGGGGAATGTGGCATGGATAAGAGAATCAGACACATAAGGAGAGAGCAGCAGATAATGGTGTAGAATACAAGAGGAAAGGCATAAAAGAATGAAAAGCTTATCCTGAGCACTATAGGGCTTTAAATGCATTTGTGTGACATTGAACAGAGAAGAAAGTACAGGAAGAAGTGGAGAGATGAGAATTTTATTTTTAATTTTATTTAAAAAGTAAAAATCACCCAAAGTTTACTTCCCACTCCTTTGTCATCCTGCACTGAGATGTCTGTTCCTCTGAAGTGGGGTATGAGAGGATGTGAGGACTACTAGCATGGTGAGCCAGGCAAGCCTTGCCTGAGACCGGCTGGATGGATCAGTGAAGTTTCTGGTGTCTTCTTTGATAGTGACTGATTTTTCCCACGATAGCCCATTGCACTGCAAATTTTATTCTTCTATTTTTTTTTCTGAAAGTGCAAAAAGGAACCACTACAAAGCCTGACTTGAAGCTTGAGAGAAATTTCATCTTCCCCACCGAGAAATGTATAAAAATCACAACCCTCTCATTAATAGAACAGTGGCTTGGCTGTGCCTCTTGCTGGACAGATCAGAAAGCATCACAGCAATGCAATGTTATAACATCAGGAATGTCTCATTTGTCCATCAAATCCAACGAACAAGGCGAATCTCTGCCTAATTACAAGCAATATAAGAACACTTCCCTCCTTCAAATCAGGCAGAAGGGCTCTTCTCATGTTCAGCGCCTCTCGGAGAATCAGCCTGACTGCCTCCACACTCTCCCTTGCTTTCTCTGTGACCTGTCTTCCTAATCTGGAATCTTTCAGAGCTGGGAACTGGACCCCCTGCCTTGATTCCCACCATCTGCACTGATTTATGTTAGCAAGCCAGGCCAGCTGGCCGCCTGCGCACCCAAAGAGCCCATACACCCTGAAACTGTGCACTCAAGAAAAAAACCAAACCAACACCCCCCCAAACAAACGCCCACCCCACCCAAACCAAAAAAGCACAACCAGGCTCGGCCTGCCAGGTTAAAACTTGCTCTCTCTTTGTGAGCTTAATCTACCTGCTGCTGCTGGGCACAGACACTTCCCTGGCTGCAGCTGCTCTGCTGGTGGGTGAACCCCTCTTCTGCAAATATTTCAACGGTATTTCTAGGCCGGGGAAGGGTACAGGCTACTGTTTCTACTTCACTAGGAAAGATACATATGTTGACACTTTTTTTTGAAAGAAACCATTCCAAACAGCGATAGGAGCTGGCTCGGGCTGATACTGCCCTATCTTGCAGAGCAAGTCACAGCAGGTTCTGTAATCGCCGGCTCTGCAAACACTGATTCACCCCCACCCCCTCCACGGAACCTTAACTTGCCCGGTGCTCCCGAGCAGAAGACGCAGGCATTGAAAGTATTGACAGGGAATGGCTGGGCAAACCCCCAGCTGATCCCGCGGTTCAACCAACTTCAGATCTTCCCTTACTAACAACTACCTTTTTTTATTTCTCTGTTTGGTTTTTGGTGTGGTTTTTAAAATTGTTTGTTTGTTTTGGTTTCTTTCTTGTGGTAGTTTGTTGGGGTTTTTTTTCTCGGTTTTTTTTCTTTTTCTTTTCCCCCATAAAACTTCTTTCTTTCATGCTTACATTGGGCATGAGCTACAGGAATAAGTGCTTGTTCAGTTCAAGCACTTTTTTTTTTCTGCCAGCAGAGCAAACTGCGTTTGGATGCACACGAAGGGAAAAGCAATATTTATAAAGGAAGTTCCCACACTTCCTCTTCAAACAAATCACTTCTGGCTGGTTTTGCAATTACAGATCTACCGTAAAAAGGGGGTGGAGGAATAAAAAAACATGGAGTATATGATTTCCTTTTAAAGTCACTTCCTTTAGAAAAGCAAACTTCCAGACAGGAAGGAGTTAAGCACTCAGGACAAACTGTCAAGTTTTCAGTAACTAATTTACTCTTCCTGTAGGCCTGGAGGAAATCCACAGCTGCCACAAATATTCCTTGCTCATTTCAATACTACTCGTTGTGAAATAGATTTTAATGGGCAAGCAAAGCCATCCAAACCACAGATGTAATTAAAGCCACTGAAACTGGCTCCACAGAAGGCTGGGAAGGGCCCCGTGCCCTATCTTGGGGCAGATGCCGTGGTACAGGCTGGCAGGGCGGCAGTGATATCAGGACACCTTGGCCTCACCCTTATCACAGCATACAGTGCTTCTGCCGAGAGGATGGATCCTGCTCGCTGGGAGGGCAGCAGGGCTTATGACAGACCATGTGCAGCAGGCGATGGACAGGGAGCCAGGAGCATCCTGCAGCCGGGGCTGGCAGCTGCCTGTGCTGTCAGTGAACTGTGCACACCAGCGCAGGGCCTCTGCAAGGCAATGCTGCGTCCAGCTGGAAGAATTTGCTCTCGCCCAGTTTTCATCCCGTGCCCTGCTCCCTGGGTTATAAAGCTCTACCACCCCAAACCCACTTGTTTGTAGTGCTACAGTGTTAAAAACCTCTTAATCCATGGGCAAACTGTATTCAACAAGCTAATTTCCCTCCACACAGGGTGGCTAAAGTCTGCAAAACTAACATAGGAGGTAAAGATTTTTCTGACAATTCACAATAAATCACCTTCCTATTTGGACTGACATACCCTAATTTCTTCTGCAGTGAGACTAGTCTACCCAAAAGGTTGGTAGTCCCCTGGTATTGAAATCTGTTAGATCCATATCCAGCAAAGGAAAAATAAAGTTTTCCCGAAACTCTTATCCAAAGCGTGGGAGGATGGAAAATAAGATCAACATACCTTGCTGAAAATAGTTCTCGAGATAAAAGATATGATTGCTCTGGCACTAACGTCTCCCTCCTCCTTTCCTCCCTTCCTCAGTCACAGTGAGGTGCAAATGCCTTAGGAAACTCCCTGTCTCTACTATGCACTTTTTTCATGTTTAATCTTAGATTAGAACACAATTGGATTTGGATTTGATTAACCTTTCATGCAAAAAAATTCCCACACCTTTGAGTTACTAATTTCATTTGATAATAGCTGCAGAAAACTAGCTCCATATTTTTGAAGTTAAATCACTGCCAAATTCTGTTTTCTGGTGCCAGCTGCTCAAAATAAGGCTAAAAAACTTCCTGAAACAATTATATTTAAATTATTAATTAACACCACATGGAATATTATGATTAAAATCAATTAGTTTATGCAAAGGTATCTACAAACCTGAAACATAGTAACAGTGAAAGAGATTCTTTAGTTGATGAATAATTAATACAGCTTTTCATTTGTTTCACCTCATATGCCAGGTATCACAAAAGGGAAGTCATTAATGCAAGTGGATCACAGAGGTAACAACAGCAATCACTGCACATTTATAGTCACTAAACTGTTTCAGTGAAAAGTTTGCAGGACAAAAATACCCCTGCAATATCAGGTTCAGAACAAACTAAATTACAGTTTTGACCATCTGGATGGAACAACAAAGAAAAGAAAAGCAGAGATGCCTCCTCAGCTTGTTTGCTGTAGGTAAGCAGAAAGATCTGTCACCAGCTGTAAGAAGTCAGGTCCCCTGAAACCTTTGTCTTCAGACCTGCAAGATTCCTGAAAGTGGCTTGTCTCACTGCTCTCCCATTTCTGAAAGCAAAACACCATGGTTTGGTCAATTACCTCCACGTTTTTACCATGAAGGCATGTGATTTTATACCCACACACATACTGTTTCCTCTCAGGCATCAAAAGAAGCATTTTTCTAGTCTGACGTGCTCCAGGTTTCTTGCAAAGCACAACACTTCTTTAAAAAACAGTAGGTTTTGGTAAACAGTGTTCAGATTTCCTGGGGATTACCAGAACTACATACCTCTTACTAAAATATGCTCCAGTGACATGAGATGATGTCAATGGAAGAACAACATAAATCATTAATTGTTGCAAAACTAAAAGCTTAGCATGTGTTGATTTATAACATTCCTTAACTTGATTATTTGGGTTGGAACCAGCAAGCAGTTGCCATTATGCCACTGGTCTGACACTACTGCGCCTTTATCCTACTTAACCATTTATCTCCAGATAAACCTTTACACCATTTAAAAAAAAAAAAAGTTGGATTTGTACATGTTTGTTTTTATTTTCAAAATTACTCAGAGTATCTCTCCAGAGAAATGTCAGAGATTAAAAAAGTATCCTCGGTGGGTGAACACTCATTGCCATTTAAATGTTGAATTACAGCAGAGCACTAAGAAATGACGTCGGTGTTTGATCAAAGAGCTTCCTGCATGCTCTTTTAACAGCTCCTCTGTGTGAGGCAACAATGGGGATATCTTCACACTGTGCTAACACTAACTTTGCAACACATTTCTGCTCCAAATAGGAGGCTCACCTGCTTGCCTCAATACACAACATACCTTCTCCTTCCTCATTACATTACTCTTGCTGCCCTTTTTTTGTGCTTTTCCCCATAGCCTCCTCTATATCCCATCAGCTGAAAACAGAGTTAGTAACATTAGACTTCCTATCTCCTGACATTAGCAGACTCAAAAATCTAGACAAAACAAACCGTCCCATTTCTGTGTTATCTGTGCACTGATTTCAGAATCCAAAACCCTTCTGCTCATGAATGAGAAATGATGTGGCTTCCTTCATGATAAACGATGCAACTTTCTGCAAACAAAGCTTATCCAACTGTGATGCAAAGCTTGCCTTGCCTGGGACTATCTTGTACATGGAAAAAATTCCATGAGACTCATCTTCACCTACCTCTTAGGGTACTGGAAATGAAAGATTTTCCATTCTGTGATTAACCTGCTTTCCTTGCAGCACCTCTCCTTGCTGGGTCAAAACTTCTACACTCCTCCTAATTCCATGCCTGCAACCAATATGCACTGCCACCAACCCGTTAGCACATACTTTTCATATCTTTCAAACAGATGGTAGTTTGGGGATAAATTACACTTGGTTTCACAGTCAGCCCAATCCCAGGTGCAGTGTTATCACCACAGACAAAAGAGCCCACAGATCTGCTTCATTTGGCCATAAAGGTTTGCTCTGCCTTTGCACCAATAAAGTACTTAATGGACAAGACTGTGGCTTAAATATTCCCCAGACCAGGTAAACTTTTCAGAAAGCAGCACTAGCTCACTCCACTTAAAGGGAAAAATGATCTTTTGGCTGAGAAATGACCTCTCTTCTGCTGTGTTTGGGCTCCTGGTGGCTGCAGAACTGCATGGAGGATGTATGAACTGAAAGCGATGTCAGAAAGGCAATGCCGTGGTCTTACTGGCATGAAACCTATTTGGTACCCTATATTGAAAGAACTCAGCATATTATGGTCTGGAACATGCCTGCATTATGCCTATGGCCATAAACTGGCCAGTTTTGATTTCTGGGTCTCAGCAATAGCCAAGTAACTAGAAACAAGTGGTTTTGCCTCTACTTACAGAGTGTTATAGTGAAATGGGATCCTGGGTGAATGTGACAATTTTCCTGTCTCTGTAAAGAAGTTGCAGCTTTTTCTCAGTATCTCCTCTCTGTAGAAATAGTGTGCTAGGAAATCACTCACACTGTAGGACTCAGAACCTCACGGCAAAGCCGTCTCTAATTGGCACGCCTATCTGCCTATCTCACCCAACGAAAGAAAGCATTAATCCACATCTTCAAGAATTCAATAAGTCATTTAAGCAGAAAGTCAGGTACCCAACGGGCTGTCAAGTTCAGGCTGTCTGTCTCTCTGTCTTCCTGACTTCCCAAGTTCCCAGGCCTTGACTGAGGGTCCTCAGGAGCTGAGTACTTTGTTTTCCTGCCAGAGCACTATGAAGCCTAGAGCACAGGCGACTGCTTTGCAAATTTAAGTTGGGATGACATATTCTGGCTTCACTGAAAAAAAGCAGCCAGGAAAAGGTACACAGCAAGGCCTGGGAAATATACTAAGGATGCTGTTTTTCCTGTATTACTGGCATACTTCAATGGAACGTGAACATACATTCAGTAATCTGCATTGTGCTTTTTGATCCGAACCTTACTATGACTGCTGTAGTTTTAGGATACCTCACAGCAAGGATAACTGTGTGTAAACACTGTGTGGCATATAGTAGTATTAAACATTATATAGTGTATACATATATATATTATTATATATATAATATACACTAGTACGTTTAGTAGTACTAGAGAGCGTGATTGTACACATTTCCCAGGCCTTTTTCAGTGCCATGAGTTATGGAGTGAGTTTGAAGACTACAGTCTGGAATGCAGAAACATTGCTTCAACTCCCAGAAATTTCCAGGAGATACACGAAGAGGAGGGAGCCCCTTCCAGATTCTCTGGGATGCAGCCCGCTGCACATACTTGCTTTTGAACAGCCTCGTAAAACCAAAACATTTTTTTCCAAACAGATCACAGGTCACGTAAGCTTCCCAAGGGATATATTGGTTACAGATGTTTTCATGTAATAAAATATTCCACTCAACTGCAGTATTTCTAACTGATAATGCTAAAACTAAATTACCCTTGTCTAATGGTTATATCCCCAATGTACTCCTTACCATGGTAAACACTGGCTCATTTGTTACCATTTAGCCACATAAAATTTATTTTTTTTTATATGAGCATGCCACAGAGATAATGTATTTCAAGTTTGCAAGAACTCCTTGAACTTTTCAATAATATATACTTAAAATTCACTTTTTTTGCATATTTCTGGAATAAATTATACCTCTAAGTTTCAGCATTATCATATAAATTTGCATTTAAAAGTTATCTCATTCTTTAAACATGAGTGATTCTAATAATCTTCCAAGATTTAACTCTCGAACTTGGAATATTTAAGAAAAATCACTCGATTGTCTGAATAGTATGATACTAATAATGAAACATTCAATTTGATGTCCTCGTGGCAGACTTGTTAGGAAAGGTCATTGTGATGGTATCTCTAAAATGATCGAGTAGTTAAAAAAAAATTTAAAAAAGGAAAAAGGGAGAAGGAGAGAATTGTCTCTATTCAAAATATGCTTACAATATAACACTAACAAGGATGGCTAAAAAAAGGAAAGAAAAAAAATTGAAAAGGAAACTTAAGTAGTCTTTGACCATAACAAAGAGCCTTCCTCAAACCAGGGAAGCTCATGCAGTTGTACGGGACTACATCTCCATGAAAACTACCACCTCGGCCTTTTAATGTAAAAGATTAGATCATTAGGCTTGAGATATCCATTCATCACTGCTCTCCTCTTTGGATCATCAAGATACTTACGCCTGGATTTCGAATAGAGGCATTAAGAGCAATGGAACAAAGTGACTCTTGATGTCCTATAACTGTTTCTATGTTGCCACTTCACAGACAAAGTCAACCTAGTCTGATTACGGTTCAGCAAGACTGGAAACATAGCAGGGGCAGAGTATCCTCTGTGGAGGGAGGCATAAGCCACTTAACATTACTGCTATTATATCAAAACTAGAACCTGTCTATTTTTAAGAAAACGTGGGAGTTAGTAAAAATTGGAAGCAGGCTGTCTAGATTAAAGAAAAAGAATTCTTCTTCAGACTCCACAATGTCATGATCCAGGTGTTCACTGCTTTAATGCTAATGTTCTGTGTGTGGTAAAATATTGCATCCTTTCTGAGCTAACTGTAGTCACCAACCTTGATAAGCAATTTTTGCAGTTATCCAGTTCAAATGTATTGCTTTACCAATGCTTGTGCTTGGTAAAGTAAGACGTCACTGTACTGCTGCAGTGGTCAGAAGCATGCTTTAATGATGTGCTACAGCAGGAAAATATGGGAGCATTTCCCTCCACTCCTCCATCCCAACCAAAAGGATAATTCAATCTGCAGCAAATCACTTGAGTCAAAAATTAATTCAGATTGATGGAGATGCTTTCTAAACACAACATGGCTGAACCTGACCCGAATACAGTGTTTGGAAGAGGAGGACTTTGCCTTGGTTCCAAGCAACATGCCAGGAAAACTTTACTCAGCTGACATTTTTACCGTAGTCCTGCTTATCTGCCTATTGCTCTACTTCTCATCATCATATTTGATTAACTGTGTATTTATTCTGAGGCTGATGCAGTAATTAAGATTGCTCCCATGTACAGGAGGCAACAATGGTTCTCTGATGACTCCAGCATTCGGGAGGGAGGTTGTGCAGCACACAAAATGCAAAGCAACAGCCCTGTTCTCCTGGCTCAAGATAACATCCAGGATAGGAACAAAGCAGTGCTTTGTGACAAGTCATTTGCTTTCTGAAAAAAAGTACAACCCAGTTTTTCTCAGCAGATGCTCTCACACAGAAAACAGAAGCCCGATCTGATGATATTTGAATTTTTTAACTCATTTAACAGTTTTTAGGGTGGTATGACTAAACAGTAGTAAGAGCAGTGATTTTTGTGCAGCAGTGGCTTGAAAACACTTGAGTCTTGGAAACCCAAATACTCCTTTCCTCTTCCCTTAAAGATCCTTTAGCATGGTAATCCGGCCTAATGGGAAAAGGACTAGCTTTCTGGAATCAAAATCACCTGGATGCAGAAGTGGACCTGATCTGCCAGCACTGCCCCCAGGAGCTGTGCTCCTGTTGAGCAGCAGAATGCTGCCCATTGAGCACTGGCTACCACAGTACCTTCCGCGAGCTTCCCTTTTCTCTTGTTATTTTTGCTGGCTGCCACAAACAGACTCAGCTAGCTGACATTACTCCTTGGGCAGAAAATCCCTATTTATTTTAGCGCATGAATAATGTGAGTACCAGCAAAGAGCACAAACAGAACAACCTAGAAGCTCATCTATGGGAGGAGATGTAAGCAAAGCAAAACTCTTAAGAGGTTCTGCAATTCCTGACTCACACATGAACATAAAGCTTTCAGGGTGAGAAGTTATTATTTTAAATCCATTTTTTGGTATGTGTCGTGGGTTGACCCTGAGTCTGATGGACAGATCTCTTGACCAGTCACGCTTCTCGAAATTTCCATATTTAAGCCAGTGGAGACACAGGAAGTGTCCCTTTTTTCTTCTGCTTAAACTTCCTGGCGGGGAGTTTGGGGGGGGTGGAATTTGGCCAGGGCTCTTTGGAGCGGCCCTGGGCCTCCCCTCCCCCGGCCCCGGCGGGCACGGGCCCCGGCCCCGGCAGGCACGGGCCCCGGCTCTGGGAGAGTCCCCTCGGAGCCGTGGGCAGCAGCTGCTGCTGCAGAGCCGAGACCGTCTGAAGCTACTGCTGAGGAACCCCCCCACACGACCGTGAGGAGGCGGCGGGAGCTGACGGAGCTTTCCTACAACCAACTCAGCCTATACTGAACTGTAAAATAACATCAGGTGCAAGCAGCATAACAGGAGCGAGCTTTTCTCCATCGCAAGACCCGAGAAAAAGAGGATTGGTTTCCTCATCATGGCGTCCTCGGTGTTAGAGAGAAGGAGAAAAGTGAGTGAAGCTGAAAAGATGGCGGCGGGGAAGAGAGGGCGGAGACGTGCTTTTTAGCGCGCAGCTTAAATCTGCTTTTTACAGACCGTGGTATGGACTGTAATATCAAACTGTTTTCTCCCTCTTTAATCCATTTAACATAAGGGGGGGATGAGAATTCAGTGTGCAGCCTACGAGAGAGATAAAGGCTGTTAGCTGGTGCAGTTTGGGAAAAACCACGTGACGTAAAAGAGACCTCTATTTCCTCAAATTAACAGAGAGAGACTTTTAAGAATTGTGAATGCTGACCAAAATTCCATGTTTTGTCATTATTTGTGCTGGAGGAAGTAGGAGGGGGGGGGTGTTTGGAGGAAAAAGGGGTTTTTGTCTTAATCTCTTATTTTATTTTACTCTTAACTCTGTTAGTAATAAACTTTCTTTCATATTCTTTAAGTTTGAGCCTGCTTTGCCTGTCTTCAAACCTCTTATCTCACAGAAGGTAAGAAATGTGAACTAAACCACTACACTTAATTGGTGTTTCCGCCCGGTTAACGAACCTAACCCGCTACAGTATGTTTCGTGATATCTTTTTCTTGTCCTGGTTGTTAAGGAGAGCAGCCAGAATGCACAGCTAAGATGTCCAATAGTGTCATTTGTCTGTTGCTCATCTTACTTCCCCAGCCCCTTTACCTGTGCAGTCAATACCATATTCAAAACCACTCACTGGCTCCCTTGAATTTTTTAGTTTTCAAATAAATGCCCAATTAACTCATCCTTTACTTTAAACCGTTGTATGCAGCAAATGCTCCAATTAAAAATGGAATGTCTATTAATTGAAGCCCAAAGATTCCGTTAAGGCAAGTTTCACGAATCCTAAAAATAGAAATGCATTCATAATTTTTTCCTCACTTTAATTAGGCTTTTTTTTTTCCTGGCTTGAATTTAAATATCCCTCTGCAGTATCTTCAACTGCATTGCAGTAGAAGGAAGCCTGCAAACAACACAAGAACCACAAGATGAAAGATGACTTGCCTTTTCCATTCTTTCTCTGGAAGAGGAGTGTGAAATGGAGGCATGCATCCCACAAAACAGAAGTGTTGCAATTAAATAGAAGAAACTTCAGAAAATGGGACTCCCAGAACCAAACTAAACTTCTGTTTGATTTGCGTATAGACAGATCTTGGTCCTTCTCTAATCTATAGTCTCAAGTGATGTGGAAGAAAACAGCACTGTGGCAGTCAAGGTGAAGGCGATATAACTAATGGTATGGCAGCCAGACTAAGGGCAAGTCAAAGTGAGCTGAAAAATATGCTCAATGTAGCTCTTTGAATGACATTACTTATAGCAGCCACAGAATGCAAGGTCATGCTTCTTCAAATACAGGTTAAACTTGTAAGGTGGTGAACTAATCTGGAAAGCAGTGACTTGAAGGATGACTTCAGGGCCACGGTGAGCCGCAACTAAAACTCTGGCAGGGATGCAGTGGCTGAGATGATGAATGACATCTTTCAGTGCCTGAGCTAGGGGAAGACAGAGCAGAAAACATCATTGTAGCACTTCAGAGGAGCATTACTAGGAACAGACATAGTAGAAGTTATTCAGGTCAACTGGGTAGTAAGCAAAACAATGCTAAGCAGCAGTCACAGACCTGCTGCCTGCTTTGCCCGTGCCGAGCATCCTCCTGTTACTGCTGGCAGAAGTGGCAATGGGAGGAGATGCTGCATCAGCTCCTTCCAGTCCTGGCCACAGCTCTATCCTCCTTTCCTCTTCCACAGTTAGATTAACAAGCCTAGATCTGCAGCACAAACTCATTCTACCCTCACTCCTGGAGCAGCAAAAAATTCAGTTTCTCTTACACTGCTGAGATGCCTAGGACTGGTTCTGTCACTTCATACAGCATTACTGAAATGATTACAAGCATACATGGCCATTTCTGGCATCCACACTGCACAAAACATGTTGACAAATTGGAAAGGATTCAGGGTGGAGCTGAAAGAAGGATTCAGAGTAAGGAAGAGATGTCCTAAAGCAAGAGCCAGGAGTAATTCAGTCTATTTATTTTCACAAAGAGAAAGTTCAGGATGGCTTGATTACCGTTCATAAATACTTACATTAGTGAGAGACATTTAATAAAGGGCATAACAAGACACAGAGTTGAAAAATGGAACTTTGAGATAAATTCAGGCTAAAAATGAGGAGGAAGTGTTAGACATGAATTAAGTCACTGGAACCTTTCACATTTGCATGCAGCAAATTTGCCATCACCTAAAGTCATTAAAAAAAAAAAAGAGATTGGATAACTTTTTAAATTGGTATTATCTAGCTCAGGCAGAACTTTCAGGCTAAGTGGTGAATTTGTATGAGAGTATAATACTACTAGCTGACCAAAGTAGAGGAACACTATGTTATAAAACCCATGAGCACATATTTATTTCTTGAGTGGATCTACAAAATCCAATTTTTTTCTTTATCTGCTTTAAAAGGATGCACCAGTTTTGCTGAACCCAATGTGAACTTCTAACTTGAGCATTCTGATGTAGATGTGATAGACAGCCAGTTTCTTTCTCTTCAGACACTGTGAAGAAGCAACTCAAATACCCAAGACTAAGTGCAAGTGAATGCAGTGAATCTGAAGACAAGATGCACCTGTAAGTTTCCAAGCAGCTCCTCCAATCCTAGAGTCTGAAAGCACTGGCATGCTTTCCAGGGGCATTTACAAGCTACCTTGGATTGTTCCAGCATGTGGGATTAGATGGAGGGCAAGGATTTACCACCTAGAGCTCCTTGACCCTGGCCAACCCAGTAAAGCTAAGCAGGACAGTATAGGAGCTAACTATTTAAGCACTTTTTGGCCACAGAGTAAATAGTTTCACCAGGGCTGTGACACAGAAGAACTGGGCAAGGCAGGGTAGCCTGGATTTGTCCAGGCTTAAGCTAGTTAAATTCTATACCTTGAAATCCACCATAGAGACACAATACACTTTAGTTTAATAAAGGAATTAATGTCCCAGAAGTGATATTATGTGATGGCAGCATTTCCTAGCAATCAGTGAGCTTAAGGAATCATGTGATTGTGTGGACAGGAGACAGACTTAAAGAAGACACATTCCCTCCTCCAGCTCAGCTCCTCTGATCAATTGTTTACAAATCTATAGTCCTTTTTTCTCTCTACCAACATGAGAGGTATTTACTGTTTTTGTGATCTCAGAATGGAAAAATATTAATCAGAAACAGCAGCAACTATTCCTTTTTCTTCTCAAATCTGTGTGGCATTAAGTATAATTACATAAATAGCTGGAATGGCAGAAACAGACAATTACTGGCTTTGTATGGGTATTGGAAAAGATTATACTGTTTTTGTCATGTCTCTCAAATAATGGGTATCTTCCAAGTCTACTGTCAAGAATACTACTTGCTGCTTTAATGCTGATATGAAAATAATCTTGTAAAAAGAGTGAGAGGGTCTTTCCACATACTTTCCACCAGGAAAGATTACTTAAATACATGGTTTAACCTGCTATTGACCTAAAACCTAGTTGCATGAATGTTTTAAAAATTATTATCCGTCCTGAGTAGATAAAAGTAATCTAGTGAAGTCAAGGATAACATAGGAAGTCCCTTAATGACAGCTGCCTTCTCTGCAGCCTCTATTAGCATACGAATTTTCTACTGGCAAAGCAGATTGAAATGAACTGTAAGAACACATCCATGTGATAGTTCTTCCTCTTTGTAAAAGACGGGAAAGAGACAGATACACATAAAGGAAGAGTGAAAACCTGCCAAGAGCTCTTACAAGAAGAGCCTCAACCATTTTTGCCCAGTTTTTCCATTATAAACATTGCTATACCTTCTTTTTAAAACCAGTAATAAAAATTACAGAGACCATAAGGAAGTTAAATATAGAGGTTGTGTCTAGTCATACCTGAGCTACCATCATCCCAAAGCCAACAAAAACAAATGCATACAGCATTTGCTCCAGTTTGCTGAACAAATACTCAAACCCAAGAAAATTCATTGGGTATAGTTCATCTAGTATGCACTGCAGATACAAAGCATTACAGGCACCCCACTTCAGTGTGAGCAAAGAGGACAGTGTGCTTATCAAGCTTAACAAAGGCTATCTCAGGAAGGCTGACAGTGGCTTCACCTACTAAAACGTCCCCTATTTTTAATATCCTGTGTTTGCTGGCATTGCAAGCGACCCCTCCACTCCGTGGTGTGTAATGAGAAAAGTCTCTCGGGCATCTCAACTTTCCTCCCCTGCAATCAAGGCAGTGATGCCAGATGCAAGTTTGGAAGTCTTCAGCATTTTGTCTGACAGCATAAATGTTATGTTTTTTCATGAACAGCAGTCATCTGGTCTGCTGCATGCTTTCACCACCTGCTTATACCAGGCATGTAGGATGGTATGCTTGTGCTTCAGTGACCAAGCTGGCAAGTATCTAAAGCTTTAGCTGCTACAGGATCATCCAAACCTTCGGGTGTGTGGTTTTTTTCCCAAACAGATCACACTTCTGGCATTCCCCTTGCTCACTTTAAGGCAACATCACCTTTTCTACAGACTCAAACAACAGCATGCTGGAAATGGTTAAGATGCTGTTAACATTGTCCATGCAATTTCAAAGGAATGCAGCTGCCCCAGGAGGTGTTTCCTGGCCATATACCTGCCCACATACTGCAGCACTAAAGACTTACACTAAAGACCATTTTTTCCATACCTGCAGATCTTTATCCCTTCTACTTCCTTTGGGACGGGTCTGTTTGGTTTCTTTTTTTAATCATTACTAAATTCATAATCTCACAGCCACACATATCTCTGCTTCCTGAAGTGTTAAAAGAAAAAAACAAACGAGCTCTTGATATTTCTGTCAATAAAGACAGACTCAGGATCAAAGAAATGAAAATGCTAATTATGGTGCACTCTGTAACACCTCTCTCCCGAGCCAAGTGCTCTGATTAAGTTAACCATCGTGCTAATTATAATAGTGTTTAGCACAGCTGGGGCCAAAGAAAAGCCATCTTCTACCAGAGCGTGGTTGTCAGCCTCAGAATGAGATCAAGCATATGTATACTGTAATAGAAACTTGCCTACGATTCACCGAATAATGAATTCTAAATAGTCAAAAACATGTTCAGTTTCTTTTATTATTAAAAGAAGAAAATTGTGGACATTTTTAAAAAAATCGATGTGGTTTGGTTTTTTTTGTCATGAAAAAATGCTGGAGTCAGAAGCTTATTGCACAGGAATTAAGTTACTGTCTCCTAAGGGAACATAGAGCAAGATAACACATCTTTGCAATTTAAAGGAAAGCCCACTCTTCTGCGTTTTCTAAGTCAATACCATACGGCTGTGAAGTATGCCAGTGATGAGAGAGGAAGGCCACTGTACTCTATACTTTCATTTAAAATGGAATGAAGTAGCATGCAATTACTGGCAAAGCCACCTGCCATATTTCAGCAGCACATTTGGATGGAGAATGGGGGTGATAGTACCAGTGAAAAATGTCATTGGAGTGTAAGTGAAAGTTAATCCTTCCCACCAAGTCCATGGAGGAGAGAAAAATATAATAAATCAATAAATCCCTGCAGCTCAGAAAATTGTATCTTCAGTGGATGCTTACAGTCCTTGTTCCACACAGCATAATTGGAAGAGATTTTTAAATGGTTAGGCAGTTATAACCACATCTTTCATTCATCACTTCCCTCCTTGAAGAACTCATCAGCATTTACTGGCAGTACCTTCCGGTGCACCTGCCTGAAGTATAAGCACTACTTACCACGAAGGAGCTAAAAGGTAAGAAAATTGCCTTAGATTGAGTATCGCTCCTCAAAATGGCTGTTTTGTACTTGTTCAGTCTCCCTGAGCCTTTGAGTAGCAGCAGATGAGCAGACTGTTTTCCAACATGAATTCAATCATTAACTCTGAATTATACAAGTCATCTAAACACAATGAGGCAACTAATGCTCCTGAGTGGATATGTACTTTCCAAATTCCAGGCATGTTCACAGTACTCTTGTTTCACTGCACAAAACCAGCAATCACTGACACCCTTATTATGGGCCACCTTCCCATTCATTTCTCATGTATTGCATTGGTTCACTTAATTATATACACACACATATATATATTTTAATATATACAGCACTGTTTTATGCAAATTGATAATCTGAATTCCTTACTGCTTTGGTAGGGTGGTAAAAGCTTAAGTGAGTTTAATCCACTCTCTGGGGAGAAAGGCTAATTATTGCTCTGGTTTGGAAGGTAGAGAGGAGAGGTTCCTCAGAGGGAAAACCCAACAAATTGGCTGAGATGTTAGAGAAGGTCAAAACCTGGGAACAGCACCCTTAACAGGGTGAAGACTGTGACACAATAGAGTATTATTAAACCTCTTGGGCAGGAGTCAGTGCTATTTCAGGGGTCTGTGGACCCTCTAAGAGGGTTCATGATGAATTTCAGTCTGTCACATGCATTAAAGAAATACAGCAATACAGTGAAAATTAGGGCATTTTAATCCTCTACTTTTTCACTGACATCCTTGGATGCATGACCCTGTGATCGAATATAATCCCATCTGCCTCCTGCCTTCCTGGGAGTCACAGATCCTTCTAGGTGTGTCTGCTTCACTCCAGCACTCTGCTCTGCATTCCCTTGTATGGGTGAGGGAGATGGGTATGGCAGGAAAAACAGGGAGGGAAAAGTGATCTCTTATTATCTCCCAGTCCCTCCCTCTCTCAGCTGCTAATTAGCAATGGCCAAGCCCTGTGGAAAGTATTACAGGGTGTAAGCAGAGACTACAACTGGCTGGTGAAGAGTACTGTACAAGACTGGTTATTTGGCACTTAGGTACTACTCACTGCTGCCCAGTTAGGGTGACGATACTACTTTATTTTATATATATATCTTCCAGTGCAGAAGTCAGCTTGAATATTAATTCTTACTTACAGTTTGCAGTTTACAGCAAATTAATTTCCACTCTATGCATGCATACATCTAGGACAGGTGGAGAAAAGATTATGCAGTAGATACTCATGTACCATGGTGATGTGCATAATAGGAAAAAATATTGGAATAATAGAGGAAGCAGAAGACTAAATTGCATACTATAAAATATTAAGACAGATAGTTTCCTGGGAGGACTTTATATGGGTGTTTGCATTGCCTGCACCCAAAATGCTCAGGAATTACAGGTCACATCCTGCCATTACTTCTCCTATAACCCATTCCAAAGCACTAAGAACCTGTCAATAGAAAATGCAAAGCAGAGTAAACAGATCTGCTTAGTTTCTTTTTGCTGAGTTTTATTACAACAGTGCTTTTTGACTGAGAAAAAAATGTTGCAGTAAAAATCAACACTGTTATATACTATCTATCTCTTTTCATAATAAAGTAATCAGAGGAGCTATTAAAGCATGGTCACCATAATATTTGGATTTGGCTGAGATTTAGAATATTAGTTACACAAACTGTAGCTCTTGAAATAATAATCAGCTAATGATATGTGCTTCACTTGGGAGTCAAACACTCAAACTAAAAGCTAATGTCTGACAAATTGAAAGTAATTTCACATTGAAGAAAATTAAATGAATTTCCCAGATGTTGCTATAAGAAGAGACTCAAGGAGGTGAAATGAAAGTCACAGCAGATGCATTCCATAAGACGCTTACCATAAGGCTCCCAAGAAGGAAATATCTTTAAAATGAAACTGTGGAAAGAGGAGAAATAAGAGGCAGGAAGTTTACAATCCCACCGATAGTCTTCATCAGAGCATCTTGTGGCTCTGTGTCATTTCACAGGGAGTGGTCCACATTCGTGTATGGGAAACCCTAGGCAAACACTAGAATGAAATCTGTCTTGTCCAAGGGTGTTTGGTAGTCAGAAAAAGCTGCCCCTCCTTTCTGAGTAAGGAGAAAGAAGATAAAACCCAAGGCCTATCTTTATTACTATTTAGTTTTCAGTACCTTGCTGTGGTCGATCTCAAAGTACACCTAGGACTTAGGATTTGGAAATCTCAACTTCTCCCTTTAAAATAGGTTTTCCAGTACAGAGAAATATATAAAATTGACTTGGGCAAATGTCAAAAGCTAGCAGCATCCTTGCATGAAAACCCTCTGGAATACCTTTCCTTCCCTTCTTACCCAATTATTGCCATTCCACTTGAATAACATCTTCTACCACATCCCAAACTGAGTAAAGAGCCCATAGGTCTAGGAGGACAAGGAGGATAAGGAATTTTACAGTTTGGGGGGATTGTATAACCAGATCTCAGAGAAACCTATACGCTCACCTCTCTCTGCTGTCAGTTGCAGAGAACCACGCACTGGGTGCACAGACACAGCACCGCCCACAGACCAGCCATGAGCACTCTTCCTCACACACAATCACCCAATTTTCAAATTCTCTGCACATTTATCTCGCAGCAGTTTCCTCATCCAGCCCTTCCTCTAGATTCCTGGAGGTGCTTGGGTTACTAGTCCTTCCAAATGATGGCTATGTGAAAGAAAGAATACTCTGTCCATATTTGACTCCAGTCTCCAGAACCCCACACAGATCAGGTTGTTACAACATGGGATTTCAAGGCTTGTTCATATTGAAATGACTGGCTATGCTCACCTGTTTCATTAATGTAATATTTTCCTTAGCTACTTTTTTTTTGTTTTTGTTTTTGCATGCTCCACTAAATTATCATCCAATAAATTAGAAAAAATATTTCACTGTAAGTGGTGATTATGTCAAGCATATCTTCTTATTAGGATTACAGATTTTCTACAATTTCCTTGGAAATCTGCTTTAAAGACCAACTGATGTCAACTTTTCATGCTAGCCTAAGAAGAGCAATTATTCCATTCTCATCTGGTGACCAAGGCAGCATATCAGAAGGGAAAAACCCAAAAAATACTTGAGAAGTGCAAGGGGGTCCAATTTTCAGTGAAAAGAAACCACCTCAAAGTCTACAATGGAATACCATTGAAGAAGGAGCTATACAATTCCGTACCACCGATAATCTTTGACAGTCATGTAAAAAGCTCTATATTTTGGTGGGGCTGTTACTGCTGCAACACTGACTTCAGATTCTTGGGACATAGTGATTTTGGTCTCTTAACATTTGAAAGATTGAGACCTTTCTAGATTTGGTACCTACAAATAGAGCATTATAAAACAGATTGTAAATTTCAGATGCATATTTCAAAATGTTTTGGTAGAAAAGTTGAGACACTGCTCTATAAATACCTTTCCTGTTTCACATTATCTTTCTTTGGGTATATCCAGTAGTATAGCAGTAAGCTAAACAACAATGCCAGCATATTACACTAGCCCCTCCCTTTAACTGCAAAAGAAAAGTTATTCTGACCAACTCCCCTATTTATAAATACATAAGGCAGTGAGAACAAACTGTTCCAGATGAAGCCTTCACCAATACCTCCAACTCCATAAATATCAGCAATCCTGGCAGGTATTGCAGGTCCCTCCTGTGAGACCAAACTCCTGGCCAACTCATTTCTTTCATATTGCTCAAGCATAAATATGAATTATTGGGGTTTGAAACAAACCATATCATGCAGAAGTGGCTCAGTTCAGTGTTCCACAAAGGGATGGAGGGAAACAGCCAAAACCCTCCATTCTGCTACCCCTCTTTCTTCTTTTAAGACCTTTGGAACATGCCTCAGATCAACGGATCCAGAATTTGTCCAAATTGAAATAACTGCTTTGGTCCACTTTTTAAGAAGGAAAGCTAACCAAGTAACAGTGGGTACACCAGCTTTTTCTCTGGGATTCTCTCTTAACATGTTTTGTCAATGAAAGTGACCACGTTGTTTCCAAATATTTCATTCTAGTACAGCAGTTCAGCAAAACAGGCACAAGCCATTTTCTCTAATGCCACCTGAAGCTGAACAAAAAGCAGTTTTGAATTGGAGGAACGCACATGGACACACAGAAAAGAAGACAACAAGACCCCTAAAACATTTCACAATACTATATGAATTGTTTTGTTATCTTCAAAGTATGGAAGTCTGATTAACTATTAGTGATGGTTTGAAGTGCCAATACTCAATTAAGTTAAGCCATATATCAAAATACTCACTTTTGTCGTTCTAAACCTGCTAAAAAGAGGAGGCCCCACACTTACCCATTTAGGATAATGATGTTATTGCATGGTCTCCTCCTTGCTGTCATAATTTAAAAGGGATGAAAATAAATCCCAGAGGAGGATGTCACTGAGAAAAACTGAAACCCACAAATATGTTTCCTTTTAATAGTGACTTTTTTTGNATAAGGGGGTCCTCTGAAAGTTGCTATGAGCACACCACCGTACATTGGATGACAAGGTGACCTTTCCTCGGTAAAGGAAAAAAGAAAATTTTGGTCTCTGGTACCAAGACCTACAAATGCATTTCCTTGCTTTTCCTAGGCTACACAAAGTTCACACATGTAAAGGAAGAACATTACTCCCAGATAAGAGAAAGATGAAGGAAAGCAAGAAAAAAAACCCCAAAACTTTAGTCTGGACAAACAAGGGACTCATTTTTACCTCCAAAAAGGTTAAGGTCACCAGACTAGTGCTCACAGTTTCTCTCTATGGGGACAAAAGAATACACCACAAAGCCAGTAGTGCATGTATTACAATTGGCAGCTGGCTTGAAAATGGTTGAGTTCAATTGATTATGAAGAATGAATTACCCTTATGTTTCAACAAAAAAACCCCTCAACCTGATCTCACCAGGCCAGAAGCACAACTACATTCCAAACACAATGTGTGACAGCGCACAGAAAGCGAATTTCAATTTATTCTGCACATTTGAGCACACACAAAAGCCTATATGGGTCTCATTAAAGTAAAAGATATCTTCAGTCATCTGAAGGAGCACAAAGTGATTTAGATTCTTACTCTCATTCAGAAGAAATAACTTACCCTCCTGCTTGTGTTTCCTCCTGGGTCTGCGACTTAAGTCCCTTATACCACTTTTCATATTTATAAACAACCACCAGTAGATTAAAGTTCTTCTCATTTTCATTCTACACTCTTTTTTTAAATGGAAATTTCTTTGACAAAGTGCAACAAAACATTCTCTCTGAAAGAAAGGGCACTGCAGATACACACCACTTTCAGAGAGGACATTCAGATGCAACTCCTCAAAGTTTACGTAGATTAGCTTAACAATGTTCTCAAAAAGGAGCTATAAACCTTGCATGAAGGGTAGCTTTAGTGGTGGCAGAGGTTTAACAAGTTCATTCATTAATGACCAGTGTCTTTGGGGTGCTTTGGTGGACCTTCAAGGAGCAGGTGTTTCTGCTGCAGCTTTTCTCCCTGCCTTTCTCCCTGCTTTTCATGGTGTCTGGCACATTCTCCTTGCATGCCAGGCTGGCCAGTGAGCTGGGCTCATCCACCAGACTCTGCTGAAAGGACAATTATGCACCACGACACAGAAGGAATGGAATATTCCACAAAAAATAATTCACAGGATTACCTTTTTTTTGCATTCACAAGCTTCCTCTTATGTATTTCTGTGTGAAAGAGAGATTGCAGTATAAGTACATGCAAGGCAAATGTGGCGTGAGATGTTTCATCTGGACCTTATGTGGGATCAGTTCAGGCAAACAGAGAAGAACAAAAAAGCTTGATAGACAAATGAGGAGAATAGGTATCTGTTTAATATCAATTAAGAAAAGACATTGAGGAATTAGAAGAGGTCTACAATTAAGGAGTTCTAGCAATCACTTTATTTTGGTGTTTAGACTCCTACCTATGCAAGGCTTTCCTAGCTGGAACATCAGCATGCCTTGCAGAGGCTACTGCTTGTGTTTGAGAGAGACTATCAAACACTTTTTGAAATATTATGCAAATGAATCAGAAGGGGCTGAGAGACAGCAGTATTCTAAGAATACAATGAATTAAACATAACTGAAGTGCATGCAACAGAAATCAAGAAACAGTCCATTTGCATCAGCTGTAGGTGTTTATGAAAGAAAATTATGTCAGTGTTTGTCATGTTACAGGAAGCATTCTGGCTTGATTTGTAATTAAAAGGGAAGCCTAGTGCATATAGCTACTTTAAAATTATGTACTCAAAACTTAGGCAAACTATTGTTTTAATTTAATTAAAAGCCAGTTATCTTACTACTTTTCAAGATTCAGAACTTGAATCTTGAAAAAACCCTATAAAATCAAATGAAAATTTGAAATTCCACTTCCCTCCAGCAAGATTAATTCAAACACTATTACTAGGTTTTTGCTGACATATCATCTAAAAGTAGTAGAGAAAGGCTGAAAAAGAGTGCTTGACATGAAGGATAATTAGTCTTAGTCAAGTCAGAAGCTACCAAGAATTGCACTCCTACATATTAAAGAGAACATTAACTTAGTAACAAATTTCAACAGGAAGTATTATAGTGTTTACAGCCTGCAACGAAGTAATTAAGAACAAAACACGCTATAGTAATATCAATTTTCACTGGAACTGCTTTAATGGGTACTTTTTTTTTTGTTTCTCTAATAAAAGGAAAAATATCTTAAACCTCTAATAGAATTTACGTGATATTTAAGTTTCTGAAGAAGAGAAACCTTAAATGAAAGTGAAAGGAAGTGCCTAGATAGAATTTGTCTCACCACTTTAAACATCAATTTTTCATTAGGAGAGGCAATAATGGTGCCAGTGACCACATTGCTTCCCATTAAGTTCAGAAAATTATTTTGCAAAGTTAAAATGCCCCTGTGAGTGGCAAAGAGGCGTTAGGTCTCTCCTCAGGAGTTACGAATGAACTGTATATTCCAGTGATACTACAGGAAATCCATGCTCTAAAAAACATGCCACCACAGCCAAAGGCATACCTTGCAGCAGAACAAAACCAAAAAAAATCAGAACAAAATCAAAACCGGAAAATAAATCAGTAAGTGTTAACCAGCAATCAGACCAGATGCCTTAAAAGATGTAGGAGAAATACTAAGATACCATGCTGACCACAGCATCACAGTTATTCCATTCTGGAGGCTGAGCCCTGGCTCTGTCATGTTTACAGCCTTCACCTCCATGTGGGTTACTACGAAAGGGAAGTTGCATTCCGAAAGGTTTTTTTTTTTTTTTTTTTTAATGAAAGACACTGCACTGCTTTCTCTTCCCCTAGCAAATAGCTCAGAGCTGGAATGCAGAATAAATGTCTCAAAGACTCCTCTGTGCTGGAGGGCTTAGCAGAAACCCAGCAGTCTCAATATAAACCAGATGTGTCACAACAAGTTTTGGGGGGGAGAGATGTGTTCGCTCAGGGTCTGAGAGTGCTCAGGAGGGACTCTCTTACAATACAGGCACAGTAACAATTAAGGAAGGTGGGAGTAGGCTCAGCAAAAATTTCCCAACAGGACTGATGCCTTTCTTTAAAGCACCCCCCATCATTCATTTTTCAATACTTTAACAGGGCCCTGATGAGATGTACACAGCATTTAGCTTGTGTTAAATAAACCTTTCAGAACAGAGAAAGGCCAAGAGCCCCAAAGACCTTGAAGCTTTTCCATAAGGGCAAGCAGGGTAAAGTATGTGATGATTTTGCTATGAAAATCTGGAGTATTCTCAGGTTGACAATGATCTTCAAGCTGTTTTGGCCTCCCCAAAACCAGAACGCAGAAGCCAAATTTAATCTTGGGTAAGTACGTCTCACTAGCTCCACATAATTCTGAATTATTCTCTTATGACGTAGACATGCAAGACACTTAAAGAATATGTGCCTGCCCCAAGCAATCCAAGAATCTCATCTAGAAGCAATTAGGAGTAGGCAAGTACTTAGGGAAATTAGTCATTAGTTTGCAAATCCGGACTCAGAGAGTCTCTCGGTTACAAGACTCACTTGGGTTTAGCTCACTTTGTTTTTTGGGGGTTTTTTTCCTGCCTTTTTTTTTTTGGTGAAAGAGCATAGGGATAATACTGTATAGCAGCAGAAATTTGAAAGTACTTGCATAGATCATCCCACAACAATTAGTTTTCTTAAATGATGTAGAAGGAAGAAAATGTTTGAGAAAAAAATACTTCTAAATTAAACAGAAGAAAACAAAAGAAATGCAGAATAGCATGAACACTCAAGCCCAAAAAAGCTGGAAATCCAGGGTGTAGACAGATGTCAGGATAGAATGGAGCAGGGAAAAAGAAATAAATTTGTCATCTCCCCCTCTGCTTACAGTTTCGAATTTCAAAATAACATCCAAAGGAGCTGTCTTCCAGACAATGTAACAAGCACAAAGACCCACCTGCAGCAGGCAATCTCTGCCTCCAAAAACTCTTTGCACACCTTTCAGGTCCAAAGCATGGAGAGCAGGCAATTAGCAAATGAGAAGCCCTGTCTACAGTCAGGCACATTCCAAATGGTGCTGTCATACGATGCAAATACACAACTACAGTGTTGCCAATCAAGATGCTGAATGAAAACCACCACTCTGCTGTGTTGCAGGCTGAACTGGACTTTCTTGCCTCACGTGTCTCTCGACTCAGCATTACCACATCATCCTACTTCTTTTTTTGCATAAAGGGGAAGCTTGTAAATATGCTAGAGTAATGCCGGATGTATCTAGGGGAGACTTGTGGTTTCCCACGGGATCCTGAGCCTGTCTATGGGGCTCCTATATGTTGTGGTAATGGCAGCTATAGCATAAACTTGAGCAGTACTCTGCTACTGGCCAGGATCCCTCAGCTGACTCAGCCTGCAGCAGGTTACAAAATGTGGAACAGTCCATGTGGTGTCACAGTTTGAGCTTTAAAAAGGCACATATGGCTGTGCTGGGTGATTGGTAGCCAAGTGGGGATGAGAGCCTGTCTGCCAGGAGGATAAACTTACATACTTGTAATGTTCCTTATCTATTACTTCACTGAGGAGCTGAGACCAGCCAAGTGTGATCCTGGCTGTAAATGGGCCAAGGGAACAGCTACGTGGATATATATGGTGGAGTGAGGAAAAATGATAAGTCTGGGAACGGCAGCCAGAAGCCCACACAGGGGCACCAACAATGGTGCCACCATTCTGCAAGCTGTAGGTTTTGGGAGTCAATCAAGCATCAGCTGATGTGCCCCACTGATGCCAGACATGGATGGGCACATATACTTTGGCTCCAAGTCAGGCTTCAAGCTACCTTCATCCTTTTCTGTGTCAAGCAAACTATTTGTTTGGAAGGATGATGTGGAGGGAAAATGGCAAAAGACACTGAAGTTTTTGGCACTGTCAAGCATACACGGATATTTAATGCATTTCTTAAAGGGCACGCTCATGCCTTGGCATGCCAGGCAGCTCACAGAGCTCACTCTGCAGAGCTGATCCTGATGCACACTAAAGGATGAGTGAACAAAAGCACACTCAGAGCGTGTGGGCTGAGTGAGCAGGAGAAACACATAGAATGATTTTGGAGAGGTTGTGGTGTTAAGAGATGTAAAAGGTCTCCGGTGAGCAGGTCATGCACCACAGCTGGGACATCCACACTCACTTCTCATTCTGAGGACATGAGGGTGAAGGAAGTAGGTCAAGGGTCCTGGGTGCTCTCAAGAATTGGGAGCAGGATGGGAAGGGGGAGTCCTTTTCAGGTCACCAGTGCAATCCAAACAGCAGGGAGTGGGGGTGTGTGAAAGCACCGGACAAGTCACCTCTCTGCTCTCACTCCCCCACATATGACATGTTTTGAGCAACTCAAAAGACACTTACGGATGACTTGTCTGTTCAGACAAATATATCGTAGATGCCCTGTCAGCAGCCCAGGAAGACTGCCTGCTGTTGTTCCTGTATGTGGGCAGATGACGATGACATCGTTTGGGAGACCCACTTCTCGCATCAGCTCTGGGGAATGTATTCCTAAACAATCAGTTCAGCCAGGCAAGACACTTTCTTAGCTGCCAGCTATTCAGGAGGATAACAAACTTCCTAACTAACTTACAAGTGCACATATTCAAAATTTCTTATCAACGAGGTTTGATGTAAAACTGAAGCTCAAACAACATGAATAATAAATGGAAATGACTTGTACTCCTACACTCAACAGGGCCCAGGGCTTTGACTGAAACTCCCTTTCTTCCCAAGACTTTGTTTCTTTCCCTTTTGCTTTGTATTCCAGTCTGAGTTATATGGTTTTGCTATGCCAGAGTAGAAAACCTGTTCTTACAGCTTGTGCTGCAGTACAGAGAAGGAGGTGGGACCATTTTGCAGAGTTTGGAAATATGAGTACCAAAGGACTGCATTAAAGAAATATTGCAGCAAGCCTAAAGAAATACTAGCAATTATATAGCAACTAATGCCACAGCAACTATAACAACCTGGTGCTGGAAGCCTGAAATACATGCATGTTCACACGGATGGACAGACACACGGACACAATCTCCCAAAAGCCCATTTTAAGACATGCACCTTGGTGACTTGAACCCCTCCAGCCAGGGGGTCTGAAAAACCAGCAACAGGAAGAAATATAAAGAAGTGACAAAGCTGTCAAGAATGCCAATCTGACTGTCCTGCAGTCACAGTTTTCCAGCTGATTTCGACTATTTTGGTAACAGAGTGTTTGACCAGTAACATTCGGTATGTAGCTTTAAGTCTAAACAGAGCTTGAAGGGCGTGGACGACTAGAGCCGAAGGAACCAGCAGCCGAAGTTCTGGACAGTGAATTTGTGCTAAAAACAACAACTACAAATTATGTGCACAAGTTTTCATGTTGTTTTGGTGTTTCTCCGCTAAGAGGATTTATTTGCTTGTGCGACTACCATGTTCTGGGCAATAGCAAAGCATGAAAAGAAAATTACAAGTAAAAGTAAAGTGAAATAGGAAGTTGAAAAACAGGTAAAACTGGATCTGAACAGTTTCACTTCATTACAATGGAATTCAGCCCATGGCTGGAGGATAAATGTAGGTAGCACACTTCTTCTCTAAAGAAAAGAAATACCCAAACCTGTCTTACTTAAAGAATTAATTTGTTGACTTTTCATTCAGTCATGGGAGTACTCAACATTTTCTCAGTCAGACAAATGGGTTTGTACTGGGTGTTTGGAAAACTGGCAGATTCACATATTTTCCTCTCTGTTTAAATGGAATTATTATTATCACGGACATCCAGAAGAACTCAAAAGTCGCTGTATTCTTTTAAAATTTTTGTAATATAGTTTGGGTGAAAATGGAGCAGAGGAAAGGAGGTTGAGGGAAGGATGTGCTTTGTAATATTACATAAGGCCATGAAGAACCATTAAAAAATAATTAAACTGTCATAACAGAAGTACCAATTCTGTCCTGCTATACCATGGATCAAAGAGCTCCAAAATTCTGCTCTGAATTGTAAAATGAGGAAAATGCCGTGCTGGCACCAGTCTGCCATTCAGACATCACATGTGTAACACGTGTCTGAATCCAGCCAATTTAAATGCCTTTTGGGGTGGCTATTTTTGAGCACTAAGAGCATGGGCTGCAGAAAAAGCGTGGCACGTGCTCGGTTCCCGCAATCTCAGGTTTCCTGCATGCTGCGGCTGCCCTTTGCTCGGCTCCAGCGCCCGTCGCTCCCATTCCTTGGGGCGAACCCGCTCCCGGCAGTGGGAGCGCTCAGCGGCAGGAATAATGCCCACACTTCGCTCCGGCCCAGCCGGCCACACCGCAGGGTCAGCCCTGACAAGTCCGGATACTCTTCTCAAGTTAATTTCATCCTTAAAGGTCTCCAAAATTATGGCAGAGCAATACTATGTAGCTGGTTGAAGTCACGATTATTCCCTTGCGACAGTTACACCGCAACTTTTCTAAGCTTCACCTGGAAGACCTTATTCTAACCCAAGCCTCTTTCAAATATGAAACTATGAGGTTTCCCAGACTGAATTTTTATCGTCAGAATAAATCAAAACGAACAAGTTTCTGACCAAGTAAAATTTGAACCTTTATTGCCCGAGTTGAAAATGATGGCAGATTTTTCTGCAGTGACCACAGCAATCTCTTTCAAAAACAACCCCCTGCAAAAATCCTTGGATAAAAAAATGTCATTTCCATTTTGTGTTCCTTGTAAGTGATAAACAGTATTACTCAAGCTCTTAACAGCTCAAGTGGGAGGGTTTTCAAGAGAAGCTTTTTTTTGTAGTTATTACTTGCCAGAGTATTTTTAGAGAGGGGAAAGCCCAAAATGAAAACAATGAACTTCCAAATGAAACTGCATCAGAAAGACAACAGGAGAACTGTCAGAAAAGACCAATCAGTCACAATTATATTCCAAAACAGAAGTGTCTACAAAATCACTGCAGTCAAATTATTGAAGTTCAAATTATGCATCTCTATGCCAGCCACTATTAGGCAAGAAATTCAAAAAGTGCATTTTAAAAAACCTTCTTTTTGTTTTTCTCATCCTTGTCTCGCCTACTCTCTAACCAAGTGAACAAACCATGAAATTATCTAGCTCCAGATCAACCCATCCATGCAATTACCTCACATTCCCCTGCAAAGTTTTATTGCCTAGCAGGAGTAAAATTAAAAGCTTTACTTAAAAGTTTGAAAGTTACCAAAAGCCTATTTTACAGACTGAGACAAAAAAGTATTGTTCAAATGTACAGCTTTCATTACTGATTTAAGTCTCTCAGTATGTTTGAAAAGGAATAAATCAAATCCACAAAGTTATTCTGTGAGCAGGGATGTTTTAACCTGACCAACGAGGACCTATTTTTCCTGAATTAAGGCTCCTTTTCTACTATTGTGCATAATATAAGCAAAACTCTTGCAGATTACATTAGATCATCAGCAAATACAATTTACAAATGAAGATTTATAAATCTTCTAATTTACAAAAACTCACCACCACCAAAAAAATTCCTCAAAAACTTGCCAGCGTGAGACCTAGGGACCTGGAAAGTATGTGACATACAGTATCCTTCAGTCTTTTCCTTCCTTTCAAATAAAAACACAGTGCTAAATCACATGCAACAGGACAGTTGGATGAGAGGACTGTGTGTTGGTAACAGGAGTGACTTCCCTCAGCCATCTGAAGTCATCCAATGAGGATGGCAGGAGTAGCCCTCTGCTCCAGTGGGACTGTGCAGGCTGTAGGCACAGCCAGGCATGCAAATGAGTAGCAGCTCTACAGAGGCAAGGTCACAAGTTGATTCAAGAGGTGGAATGAGGAAACATAGGATGCAGCCAGAGGTTTTGTAATTTCATGGGTGGCTGAGATTTCCCACTGGATTCCATTCTCTCCTTGCACTGAGGAGGAGACATGGATCCCCCACCCACGTATTTCATAGCTGCTGTGATTAGAAGGTAGGTCTTTCCTTCATGATCTTTATTTCCTGTGGTTCTCTGGCACAAAATCTGTTTAATTGCGTATTTGTAGAAACAGAATATTGCTGCCATTAGAGAGAAGGAAAAAACCCCAACAAACCTCAGAAAGTCACACAACCAGAATATACCCAACTCCATTTTAAGACACAAAACATGTAAGATCTAAAACGTATCAGACACTCATTTATCAGGAGACATACTTGACTGACTTCACCTTTTAAAAAACACAAAAACAACTCTTTTGTCCTCAAGCAAAACTAACCTCCTATGAGATGCAGACACTATGCTACACAGGCTTTTGCTCCTGAAAACTGTCTGGGAAAGAACTTTTCAGTAGCTACACAAGCTCTCAACAAAAATATAGACCAGCTTGCTTCCTGGAGTTGGTGAATGATTACTGTAATTTGAAATCTAATCATAAACACATTGCCACTTAAACATTTAATGAAACTGACTAATAGGACATACACTTTTAGCTAAAGAACTTCAATGAAGCACCTTTCTGCTGAGAAAGGCTGAGTTTTCAAACAAAAAAGGTAATACACACGAAGAAGAGTAGACCGGGAGTAAAAGAAAACCTTTTAAGATTAATGACTGCAATATTTCATACTGCTTTTTCAAAAAGAGACTGTTCAGTTGACCAAAAGGAGATGTAGTTTATTTAAATACCATGGTCTATTTTGCTTTTCAATCTGTAAGTGAAATGTATCCTATGTTCTCTGCTACTACATAATTATGATTAGATTAGATGGTTTCTTCCAGCAGTGGTTACCATCCACCACATTGTTTGAGAAACTAGTGGCTGAACTGGCTATGGGAGGGTAGGGGAGTGGGGATTCTGTTGTTAAATGGTAGGAAATACACCAATAAGGTGTTTACCTACTGGCTTTACGCCTGAGAGATGTTAAAATTGCTCTTGAAGCTTCAGTTCTTGTGTGCTCAGCAGGTGGAGGGGTGGCGTCATGGCATGAGCATGAGAATGCAGCTGATCATGCACTTTTCCAGTTGCAGATGTAGAAATGGGGAAGAATTCCTGCTAACTACAAAATAAAGACACAGAGGAGTGTGAAGGTTACCTTCACACCAGGTGCTCCAGTGGGGACAGAGGTTTAAAAGACACCCAACAAGTGAAAGCAGCCTCCGAAACCACAAACAGACTTGAGGTATGGTTAGCACATACCCACGTATCATGTTTGCTGTGGACATGACTTGTGATCTGAACTAAAAACATGGGCAGGCAGTGTGTGTTTTACACCCATGTGGACTGTTCTCCTTTCCCTTCTGCCCTACAAGGTCCTTCATTCCAGAAACCAGAGAGTTCTGACCTCAGTCCTGCCCAAGGCTGGCCAGGGTCCTGGATACCCTATGGCATCTGACCACATAATGATCTATAGCATCACTTAAATGGCAGCATGTTCAGCACAATTCAGGAGAGCAGCATTGCCTTATATAGAAAAGGAGTTCAACATGTTTTTGCTGGTAAGGCTTTTTAAACCTTTGGTATTGAGCATTAAAGGTGCTTAACTTGGCTTGAAACATACCCCTTTGAACATTATTGATTAATAATGCTATGTTGACTGAGAAAGCATGGTCATAATCCAGCAAGAGAGACTGCCAAATGAAATGGGGGATCCATTAATGTGATGCAAGGCTCCTCCCACGCATCTCAAGAGCACTGAGGGGCCATGCGTTTCACCCAGTGTTTGAAGAGACATGAACAAGCACGGCTGGTACTGCTGTTCTGACCTGGTGCCTCCATGTTCTTGCTCTTGAGTCAACCTGCTTCTGCAGGAGCTGTAATTTCCTGCTGTAGGAAAATAAAAGAGAGCATCCCTGACTGGAGCATTTCAACATTGCCTCTCTGAGAGGAATGAGGACAGTGTGGCTGGTTTATAACAACATGCTATCTGGCAGGACATGTGATTTGAAAGAAAATAGCACAAAGATGGAAAACAGGCAGAAGGGGGTGAAGAAGATTTAGAACAAGAGGCACTCGAGTAGTACAATGACGAGATGCATATGAGCATCAACTTCAAAAAACCCACATCAGTACACATGGGAATGAAAAAATATACAGAAAGATACTTTGAATCAGAAAGGACAGACTTAAGTTGATTAATTAAATTAATGCCTACATTTCCCACCCCCTTTCCTTCCCAGTAACACCTGCTATGCTGTATCTATATTACATGTCAACAGAACAAAATTAGCTGTTTAGAGTATTGTTTACCTATTAGTTTATTTCCAGCTTCCACAAAATATGAGGGATCTAGCTAAGCAATTCAAGAGAAGGGAATAGGATAAAAGATATGTGGCCTGGCATTCTACAAAATTTTCTTCAGTCTCCTGGCACTCTCTCTTCTGATGCTCACCCACCTCCTCGACCCGTATATTTTACTGGAAAGGGTCCTTAGTTGGCATCTACAAATCTAGCTATTAGACATTACTCCAAGAAAGTGAGGCTCATTTCTCTTGCAGGCAAAACATTTCTAATTTCTCCCTGGCCTGTTGTACGCAGGCAGAAAGGCGGAAGACAAAATGCTTTTGCTTGTTTCCCACCTTTCAGCTCTTACAAACGAACTGCTCCTCAAACAATATGCATGGAGTTTGTGAGCATAAGCTTTTGGTTGCACCATGAATTGGCAAGGGTCACTCTAATCTGGATAAAGCAAGTCACAGCTCTTCAGCCTGTGACATAGTGAGCACTGTAGGTATAAAATTATTTAAGTGGAATATTTACTGCCGAATAACCTATGTCCCTTGATGGCTAAATATTTTCCTTGTCACCCATAAAATGTTTTAAAAAATCATATCTTGATGAAGAAAGCATACTTTGATAAAGGCATCTAGGAAAGAATATTTTAACATATAACGTTACCATATTTTGATACTACATCCTCATAAAAAACATCTAAATATTTCTGGACTCTGATCTAGTACAATAGACTCTTCTAATTCCACAAAGGTGAATCTGAAGGATCAACAAGGTTTTTCTGCTTACTTTAATGAATGCCTATAAATAATGAAGACAGCTTATCCCTATGTGCGCTGGAAGGACTGCCATCCATCAAGGCAATAATATTTGGTCAAGCAACTTTCAGACATTAAATTTAAGTTCTCTTTGGAGAGGATTCATCAGCTTTTGTATCTCCTCTCCTGTAAGAAACACGCCATCTCCCCCACTGATCAGTGAAGGAGTTGACAGGAAAATATTCTCTCAGCCATTCAGTATTGTTAGTAGAGCAGCAGAGAGGAGAATCATGGCTTTGCATAGGCAAAAAGTAGCCAGAAATCCCCTGGTAGAACTGAGATGCAAAGCAGCTATGAAAAACAGAGGAGATTGATACTGAGAGCTTACAGTTAGTGAGTTTTAGGGACAAAGCTCCCTGTTCCCCAAGGGCATTAATAAGACACTCAAATGGAATAAGTAATGCATTGAGATGCATAAAATCACAATATTTTTGAAAAGCAAAAAGGTGTCCTCTCTCAAGGGATACTCAAAGATATTATGCATTTCATTTAACAAACGTGCACTATGCAGGTACTGTTCAAATACATAGCTGACTATCATAAAACTAGTTTATTAACCTTGAACAAAACATTATTTTTTTACCTTCTCTTTCTCAAATCTTTCCTTTTCCAAATTCCCAAAAACCAAAACCAAACCCAGGAAATACCTTTCCCTGCCTCCCCCACACACATTGTCAGTCTTTCAAGTTGTCTTGTAAAGAAGCAATATACGGCTTTCTTTTCCAGTTACCCTCTTCAGAGTCAGAAGTTTAATTTCAGGGTAATTTTACTTTAAATTAAAATGAACCTGCACACAGGGCTGCACATACTAGAAAAGACTGACAGCTATTTTGGTGTATTTCTTTAAAAACAGTAAGAAATAATTTACACCTACCATTTTTTCATTAGTGTTTATAAAGTCAAATGGCAGCACTTACATTTTAATAATATGCAATAAAGAGAACATCGTTTTCCAATGACTAGTCTAAATTAGCAACACTGCTGAACACTAAATGCATAAATATTTTATTCCAAAACACTTACATAGCCTGTGGTTTATAGCTCAAGAAAGCTGCACATTTATAGTTGACCTATGATAATCAAACAACAGTACATTAATTCTGAAATATATTTAATACTATTTCTACCTTCAGAAATACTTATGATACCATTTTATAAAACAAAAAATAAAAAGATTTTCTGTCTTAACCATACACCTGTGATCATGAGGCTGGCTTTGACGTCCAACATTATACATTTTTCTTTCAAGTACTGTTAGAAATTATTTATTCTTACTTTTCACATCAGCAATTGCAGTAGGTTTCTATCAATCCTTGGATGACAAACTACGACTTAGAATCAGGACACCTGAAAGCAGCTTTAGGACACTGAATTGCAGCACAGTGTTTTAGAGGATTCTGTTTCCCAGCAAAGCACAAACAATTATTAAAAAGAGCTAACTTTCATGGTATGCATTCAATTTGAGTCGGATATGAATTCAGATTACTGTTCTAAATCCAAATCAATTTGGAACGATCATTCTACTTTCAGGTTTACATCAACATCTTGCAAATTCTCAGCCCCAGGATTCATGGGATGACAGGAATGTCAAGGTCTTCTCGATTCTTTCAAAATCTTCCTCCTTCTCTACTGGAGGAATTCTGTGGTTTTCAGAAGAGGTGGTAAATGGTTCACAAAGTCACCAAAACAGAAACAAATACAGTAACACTAATTCAGGATGTTTTCTTTCTGGGAAGGTGGCTCCTTTTCACTACTCAGGGCTCACTCTTATGAATGCTTAAAAAAGTCCTGGCTCTCCTCCCTCTCACACAGTGTGACAGCTTCACTACTAAAATGCCAAGGGATACCCTCCTTTCCTGTATGGAAGTATATATCCAAAAGTGCCCTTTCTCTTCTGAGTAGTTTTGAGTACTCCTTTTGATCCACTAACATTTGGACTCACCAAGTAAATTTTAGTAATAATATAGAAGATATGAAAATATATAAACTCTTGCACATATTTAAGGACCGTTCATAATGCTTTTACAGCAAGGTATTTTCATATCCAAACGTGTTTCAAAGCATGATGTTTAATCCCTAATGTGGAAGGGTAGGAAGGCAGGCGGAACCTCACTTTGTGGCTTAAAATTTAACCTCAGAATGCAATTAAAAATATATGGAAGCTGATAATTTATCAGAACACTTGTCTCTATTCCAAGGCTGCCTTCCAAAGCATCATTTCATGTTATTCTGGGGGAAAAAAAAATCACTGTAAGTCTTAAAAGAAAGCTTCAGGTTTTTTTGACATTAGCTTGCTCAGCTAATGAGCTAGCATTCCCTTTCAATTAATTCTCTAATTTGCCCAGGCAGTTAGCAGATACATACATCTTCATATTACCTGAGACACCTTTCAAATTATTCCTTTCAAATCATTCCTGTGTATATACTATTTAACTCCTTTTGAGCCAGTGACTAAAAGTTGTTTTTAACCACTTCTTGCCCTTTCATCTAGTTTAAATATTACCAGCTTCAAAATAAACCTACCCAATACACTCAGCCTCCAACTTCAATAGATGCAGTTCTGAAGCTAACAAGGGCCACGGCGAATTATTAACACTAGGCTGATCAGTGCATATAAAAACCAATGCAAGGCTGTGTTTACATCCATTGCAGGTGTGGTTACTTAATGGGAGAGAAAGGGACTCTCTCTCGAAGAGAGAGAGAAGAAAGAAGAACAAGGACAGCAAACACTACATGAGGGCAGCAAACGCTTTAAGCCCTGGGGTGGGGGATAGTTAGGCCAGGATCAGAGAGAGAAAAATAAAAAAGAGAGAAGAGGTTTGAGGGAGCAGGGCTGGGATGCAGAAGGCAGCCAGAGTAACAAGATCCTGCAGGAGGAGGTTGCAAGGAGGAGTCAAGCAGCCCAGAAAAGCAGAAAGTCCCATCCCAGCTGAAGGTGGTCCCTGACACTTGATGCTGTCCACGCAGGCTGTTCCTCTGCTCCCAGTCACGGCTGGGCTCCTCTCCTCATCTCTCCCTCCAAGTTCCCTGACAGTGGAGAGGAGCCGTGGGCAGTCAGGATTGTCCCTGATCTGAGGCTTGGTCCAGGGAGTGGCTCACACAGTGACCCTGCCGACCCTGCCCACACAGCACTCTCTGCAGTGCCCCTTTCTGACCAGCCAGCTGCCTCCTATCTGCATAGATTATTTTTTTACACCTATACAGTTGATACAAAATATATTAATTTGGCGTTGAAGGGGGTTCCATTTCTCCGACAAGGGCTGTTATGCTCAAGGCTTGAGAGTCCTCTCCACTCCAATGCTCCAGAGGAACTGTTGACTCTACACCAACATTATATCATACCTAGCAAGTTTAAAACAAACCCAGATGTCCTTGAAAGGTTACATGATTTATGTGCATTAACAGACTTAGAAATACATTTTAAAAGGAGGCAGGATCCCACAGATGCCTAGAAGTCCTCCTGCCTCTCAGCTGTGCTCCAATTTTGGAGCTATGGAGCAAATGTTCAGAGTTGCAGCCACCCACAGGAAGCTTCACCCACACATTCCCCCTGACAGACAGAACTGTCTTCAAAATCAACACCCCAGAAGCACAACCAGCAGGTTATGCCAGTTGTATTTATCATCCACAACTGTGCTGCCACAGCCGAAACTAATCATACAGAAAAGCACTTACTCTGTAGCTTCAAAAGTCGTCTCAGACTCCAAATTTTAAAGGAAGCATTTTGATCCTCCTAACTTCCCTCTCCATCTGAGACATTCTGAATGCACTGTAAAATCATGATCATATTTAGCCCAGATCCCTTTGTACTTAATTCTTAACACATGTAACCCACAAAGAGACAAGTCCCTGGTCTGTGCCCTAACTTTTCCAGCTGCTCTGGATGCTCAGAGGGAAGCAGCAGGTTTAAGGAAGTGGGAGACCAGAGCACGCCTCTCTGAACAGGTATGTATTGCATAACCTCACCAACTCATATCTTCTAGGGATGGCTGTATAATGTGCTGCAATTTAGGTTTTACTACTGGCAAACTAATGTACCTCAACCTGAAAACAGTCTTTCTCATTTGTACAGTACGTTAAAATAATCCTGACCTGCCAAGAATCTCAAGGCGCCCATAAGCACACAACCCCCAAGTTTTTGGTACAATTTTCAAATGCCATTATAAAGCTGCCGACTGCTAACAGATGCAACAAGTATATCCCTTGTTAATGTTAAAGGAGCAGTAGAAACATGTCATCTTAAAGGAAAGCTTAAAACATTAAATATCTTGAGACTATCTGTTCGGTTCCTAAGATTTATTGGGGTTTTAAGAACCTTGCCTTGAGTAATCATGCCTTGGGCTGGAAAAAAAAAGAGTTCTCTCAAAAGGCAGATAACTTCTCTCATTCACTTATAACAAAGAAAGACAGACGATGTGAAATGCTGAGCACCACCAAAAAGAAAAACAAGCTCAGGAAGAATTGCACCCACTTATCTTCAGAGGCCTAAAGATTTTCAGGAGCTTCACACTAACTCAAGAGATTTTTATCCTTCTGCTTTTTGTTTGCTTCCCTGACTTTCACTTTTTCTTTTCTCCTCCTGCACCATATTCCACCCTTTTATAACTGTGCACGAGGTTGTCATCCTGTTCCTGCCTCTACTCCTTGTTGGATGATGCAAACTGAGCAGCTGCCTCTGGGTGAAGATGAAAAGTAGCCCCAGCCTGTCTCTACCATCATCCACATTTTCTTTTCCTGTGCATGGAAACCCATCCATCAGCTCATGATAATGTGGTTTTATTTCTAGAAGAGTGCAGTTGCTTCAGAATTTGGGGTACAATCCCTCAGGGGAGTTTCTACAGCAATATTTTACACAAGCCTTGTTACCATTCTTTTTTTCATGATTCTTTTTCCTTTCATAAGCTTTCTTAACTTTTGCTGTGTAAGTTAGTGAATAAACACGTCAAAGATAAACAGACACTGCAGATATAAGAGTAGCTGTGCAGGAGAATATTACCCTTAGATGATTACTTTGATAAAACTGACTGGACCGACTGCCCATTACAAGAAAACATGTTTTGAATCACAAATTAAAAGACACAGTACATGATCGATTTCTTGATATATGAAGAAGACATAAATAAGGTGGTCTGCAGCTCTACAAAGAATTTCATGTAATTCTATATATCCTCCCTTGCTCTCACTTTCTATATCCAAGTGAACAAAACAACAAGGACAGCTGAACTGAATTAGTGAGCATCCAAAAATATCCAGCCCATCTTTCTTAAAAAACAGAGGGATGTTTCTAGTTTGCCAAAAATGAAGCAGTATTTTTAATATTGCAGTCCTCAAACAAACTGCCCCTTGACTGTCTGAATTACAAACTACTGTCTTCAGGAGATAAAACAAAGAATATGTGAAAATACAACCGTGTATAGAATGAGCAGCACGGGAATCAGTTGGCAGCCATATCTATACTGTCCCACACCATATTTTTACTAATTTTTATTCAAACCAATGGCCTGTAAAGTAAAGAGGATTTTGCCAGAGTAAAATCTCAGTGCCTAGCATGGGGGTTTGTTAGGCTTTTTTGTTTTGTTTTGTTTTACATAAAACTTTTCCTCCTGTTTGCCAGTTTGGAGTCATCTGCAAGGTATTTTTATCTTCCAAGACCAAGATGAAATTTTTCCATGGGATTAGGGGCAGAGGAGACAGCAGTGGTAAACCTCATGTTGAGGAATGCAAGAGAAACAAAAAATTTGGAAGCACTAGTCATGCTGGAATCCAGATATTAACATCAGAAGAAATGCTCTCGTGTGGTGACGGGGTCCAGTAAAGACATATTTGAAATACCGAGCCTAGTCATTTATTTACAACAAAAACATAGCCAAAGCCAAGTTTAAAAAACCTGCAGGTTTCCTAACTGTTGCAAACTATTCTGTGCGCCAGCACAGCGCATGTTTAGGCCATATAATGAGTATTTACAAGAGCAAAAATCTTTTCCATCATCTTCAAAGGGAGTTAGACATCATGTATGAATGGTTTAAACTGGAAGAAGTTCATGCATAAAGAAGGGAGAACTTTATGGTTGGCCATGATCATGGGACTTCCCTCTTCCAGGAGAGGATTAAAATAGAACCGCCTAGACAAGGAACTACTACGTGTTGCATTTGGAGATACCTCCTTATGGATATTACACACACGCAAACGAATTAAGCAAGAGACTTTGTTGTTTCTATATTGTGATAATTTCTGGTTTTAAATGCCTGGGTGGTGTTTGGAAACTGTGGGCAAAAGGTAACCTGGTAGAATGACAAACAGGTTTGGATTTTGAGGTAGGGCAGGGCAGGGCATTAAAATAAAGTGGTATCTTCCTACCATATAAATGTAGATACGTTTTGAGAGAGAAGAAAACAATTGCCGTGGGCTGAACTAGAGAAGCATTTGTCTCACTCCTTTTTTTTTTTTTTTTTAAACAAACAAAAACCCTCCAACCATTGCATCTTCTGTTTTGTTTTGTTGCCTGCTCAAACGAACACTTAAGAAAGACAAGGAAGCCATAGAAGGGCCATACAAGGCTCACTGGGTGGCCAGGCAGGAAAGGTGAAACAATGGCGAGTGTTCAGAAGCCTCCCTTCCAACAAATTAGCCGGGTTTATAGCTTTGAAGGACACCTCACACCAATCCTGATGGCAGGGCTGTTTGCCAAGCCCGGGGAAAGAAGATCAAAGGGCAGGAGCATTTCAAGAGAAGGAAGCACTGAGCAAGTTCAGAATCACTGCCCTGCGCCTCCAGGGGAACAAGCCGGCTGGCTTGGGAGCACCAGCACAGGAAAAGCCGCACCATCTGATAAAAAAGCATGAGCAAGTCAGATCGGTCTAAAATGCAGGCATATACATCCCTTTTTGCTCTGCTGAAGTGAAAAATACAATTTTGCAAGCGAATCAGTGACAGTTTTTGGAAGGACTTTTCCACTCGCTCCAGCCAGCTGCTAAATGAGACTCTCCAAGAGAAAGCTGTGAGGTACCCACCCGTCAGACCTGCCCGGCCCCGCGGGGCAGAGCCCAGGGGGCTGCCACCTCGCGAGCTGCTGCACTGCAGGATGCATTTGGGCAGAGACGACAAAATGCCTCACTTTATCCAGTATCCAGCAAGAGCCTGAGAGAAGGAAGGTATACAGATAGTCCAGGAAACTGTTTCCTTTCAGAAGTGGAAAGCCACAGATCAAAGCTTACTTCTTCTGCTATTACCCTGTATCAAAAAATACGCCTGCAATCATGAGTCAGAGACCTTTAAATAATGTATTATAGGCCTATCACTTTGGAAAAGTGCATTTCGGTACTAAATGAATAAAGATATTAGCTAGATATGTATTTTTACATATATAAATCACTAGTTGATGTATAAAGAATTAAAATAAAACACATGCAATGCATCTTTGGAAGCCTTCCACATGAAACACAACTGAAAAGGCTAAGAATATTGAGTTAAGAAAGAAAATGAATAAAATTAAGTCATAAACAATATAGACCCAAGCACGTCAATTTACCTTGTGAAAATTCACAAGCTAATAAAAGGAAATACATTTTGAAAAGAAAATACAGTTCACGAGTGATTGCCTGTCATCAAGACCAGTAAATCAACACAACAGAGACAAACACCAGACAATGATAGCAGGAATTAAACCGAAAGCACCAACCTGGTTAGAGGATTGAAATTCAGATATAACTGGGGCTTTGGACAAGCTCTTTCTTCAAGCAGTAGCTGGAGTGGTACAGTATCACCACTTCCCCCCAACACTTGCTACCCCGGCCCAGCACAGCCCACAGGGGAAGCCCACTAAAGTCCTGCACCTTTTTTCACAAGATCATTTCTTTGCTCTATCAAACAAAGTATCTCCTGTTACTGTAATTCTCCTTGGGCACTGGAGTTGGTTGGGAATTATCCAGTGGAGCTCACATCACCCTGGATGGGAGCAGCCCTGTCACAGAAGGGACAATTATGGCTCAGCTGCTCTGCCTGGCCAGCTCTGCCTGCCCACACCGATGTCCTCCCACAGCTCAGCTGTTTGTGGAGTGGACATAGAGCTTTACCCCAATGCACTTTTCCCTACTTCCTCCTGCAGGTTTATCATGTGTTTTCATAGAAAAAAAAAAAAGTATGCATTGCTGTGTGAGACTAAACATAGGTGGAAAACTGCACTGATATTGGAGGGAAAAATCCTTTGTAATATATTACAGATGCAGAAATTGTTGCTGTCCTAAACATTTTCCATCCTTGCCTTCTGTGCAAAGCTTGAGACCATCTTGAGGATAGACAACTTTTCAGAAGGCCACCAATAGTCCTAAATACAATTTGTGGAAGGCAGAAGTCAAAATTATTTTGACCTTAAATAGTTCATCCCATCTTCTGCTTTATCCTGAGTATAAAAATATGTGAAATATAAGATAGTCTCAAAGCATCAATTTGGACTGAGCTCCCCAGGCACAGCAGGGAAAAGGCTAATGTTGGAGAAGAATAATCTGTTTACTACATATATTGGTAAAGCTTTCCTGGCACTACTGTGCAAGACTTCTAAGGAAATGGATATGAACAGCTTATTTTTGAAGTACTTCACTAGATGCAGCTTCAGTTTGAATATTCAGACTTCAGAGCAACCTTTTTGCAGCCAAGTTTGCCTCCAAGAACAAAAAAACCAAACTGAGTAGGGGGAGGAGAAAGGACCTCACAGATCAACTTTAACATGTGAACTGGAGGCACAAGCTAAATAGTTTTTGGTACCCATTTGTTTACTTGTAAATAGAACCTTGGTAGAAGAGACACAGGTCCTTGCTTAGGTGTTTCATTGCTGAAACCAAAATGCTGGAGCATATCTTTCCTAATATTCCACAGCAGCAGCACGCAAATAGTTCTCATGGGGAGCCAGCTAACCTCTTTATCAGCTGAGAAAACCAGGCACTTGGAGAATGTGGTTACTCTTCCCCAAGGTGGAGAGCTCAAGGGCTGCAGTGGATAACACACCAAAGTATTCATTTTTCCTCTGCTGATTATGAAGAAAGCTTGGATTCTTTAGTTTCTATTGTGCTTGTATTTTCACCAAGAAGCATTTCATTCCATTCATGAAGAAAAACAAGCAAAACTCTTAGCGCTCCCAAACTGGAACATTCTTGTCAAAGAATTTAACACATTAGACTGGCAAGATGCAGGAGACTTGAAATGAAAGAACACAACTAGGCAGTGATGACAAAAGGGTAGCTTGACAGCTTATTGACTGAAAATGGCTTTCACACCAGGAGGAAAAGAATAAATATATTTTTTTGCGTGCCAGATATGAAACACGCAGTAATATAAGTAACCATACAGATGGCTGACTCTTCAGCAGACCTTATGGATAACTGCAGGGTAAAAAATAAGTTTTAAGCCACAAAACACTTTTTAAGCATTAGGCCATCATGTAAAGATCATGAGGCAGACAGAAAAGTTGGAGACCAAGGATAAGATTTTGAGTGCAGAGTCCAGAAAGTCAAGTCCCTCTGAAAAGGCTTAGAGCCCTACTGCTTCTTACTTCCCTAATGATGCAATTCGGCTTGACAAAACCAATTCTGTCTCCTCAGCCCTGCTTTTGTTATGGCATGCTACATGCCATGACATAATCAATTCTCTGTTCTGTCCTAGATTCAAAAAATAGTTCTTGTGTTAGCCTATACAGTTTCCAGAAAGTTACACTAGGTCAAGCTCTACACAGCAAAAATGTTCCTGTTCTGAAATGCTCTGCTAAATTTTTATTCATCCTCTTCCTCCCTTCTTACTGGTCCTGCATTTCTGTTATGAATTTTTGTTTTCTGATGTGTCAGACTAATTGAACATATGTCATGCAGAAAGGCAGATTGCTTTTCTCTCCTGTCCAGCTGTAACCAATTCCTCTGTCACTCTTCTAAATATTCCCCTTCCATTTTAAAGCTTGCTACAGCATTTGTGTTGTTCTTATTGATGCGTGAAATTCTCTCACTCCCTTCTCCTCACCAGCCTCTGGCTACATGCATCCATGCAAAGTAGAAATGTTGACATAAGGTACAGGATAGAGAGGAGTATGATCAGAGTCCGAGAACACCACCTCAAGCCTGTTAGTCCATAAAGAACTTAAATTACAAGATTTGCAAGGGGTACACTGATTGATCTCAGAAGCTGCATGCTGCCTGCTGCTTCAAAAAAGGACCAAAATTACTATTTTTTCAAGATGTTACCAATGGATGCACAGTCCATTTATAGACGAGCATAACATATTGGTGGCCCATGACCAAGACTAAAATTAAACTAAACTAAATCTGGAAGTGAATTAATATAAATCATTTTGCATCAAGACTCAAGAGACTAAAATTAAAAAGAAGGGGTTTTTTTCTCTATAGTTTGCGGCTACTTTTATGCAGTTATGAACAAAGAGCCACCCTTAAACACAGCATCTTTAAGCAGGCTCTTTCATTCCTTTCCAGGAACCTGAACAACAGCAACTGCGATAAAAGCAACTTCAAGTCACAATAAATACATTGTTCCCATTTAATTAATGTTTTCTCAATACAATTGGGGTATAAGAGGTCAGAGGAAAAGAAATTTGTATGCTACAGATATCATGCTGTCAGGTAGCACATTAAAAATATTTTCTATGTCTGTTCTACAACAATAAAATATGTTTCCATAAGTACCTGAGCAAGAAAAGAAGGCTCAAGGAGAATCTCCATCCTTTACGGGATGTGGGGGAAACAGCAACAAAGGATGAGGAAAAGGCAGAGGTACTCAATGCCTTCTTTGCCTCAGTCTTTAACAGTAAGACCAGCTGCTCTCTGGGTACCCAATCCCCTGAGCTCAGAGACAGGGATGGGGAGCAGAATGAAGCTCCGTAATCCAGGAGGAAAGGGGCAGTGGCCTGCTACAGCACTTCCACACACAAGTCTATGGGGTTTGATGGGATCCACCCAAGGGATCCACTGAGGGAGCTGGCAGAACTGCTCACTGAGCCACTTTCCATCATTTATCAGCTAACCAGGGAGGTCCCAGTTGACTGGAAACTACAGATGGGCTGAGATAGGACTAGCAGAATGACATGTGCACCAACCAATTAAAATGAATACCATTTTTTTAGCTTTACCTAAGCTTAGCTGCAACATTTCAATTTGCAAACACCACCTTGAAAGTCTTATCAAAGACCCTTCTGTAGTATACTATTCTCCTTGTAACCAAACCTCTCTTTCTTTTTCTCATTCCCTCACCTCTAAATAAAGTATAAAACTTTTAGAGGTGGAAACAATAGAGGGAATTCATAGGTGAAAGAAATCACCCCTATACATACTGTAATGCTACCATGCAGAGCAGATCAACCAGAGCTTAACATGTGTTTTGTTCAAGATTAGTGAAACTCCAATGAATGTTTCTTTTCTTTATCAGCACTAAAAATATTCTAACATCCTCATGTCAGCAGTCACATATTTTCAAAACAGAGATCTCCTATTAGGCTTGTTTGTTATCAGCAAAAACCATGTTGCAATATTTTGCTTTCCAGATCCCCTCCCCCAAGGAGCAACCACCAAGCACTGTTGATATCTTTAATTTTTTGAAATGTTTTAATTTGTCCAAACAAACATGGAAACCAGTTTTCATTCAAATGTTCAGTGAACTCAAGAGTTAGAGTTACAAAGGTCTTTCTTCACGAAGTTGTTTTCTCTTCTCAGGTTAAAGATATCCTTTTGTATTTAAATTGGATAATAGTCATGGTTTGGTTTGGTTTTCAAAGCATGGTTCTAATCCAACCACTAAATAAAAAAATAAATCAAGAACTGGACTGTAGCTAAGTGTGAACTTATGTAAAACTGAGCACACTGAGACCATGCAGGGCACTGTTGATCTTGGACACTCAAAGGAATTTTATGGAAAGTTCAATGATCTTCAGCAGTGACTCCCTCAACCTCTTAATTTTCTGTGTTATCTGAGGACACTTCATGTACAGCAAAATGAAAAAAAAAAAAAAGAAATAACTCAACTTCTTAAATAGCTCCCAGATAAGTGTTTCCATTTCTTTTCTTAAACTGACAAAATCTAGTGAATTGGGGAAAAGAGAGAGACTACAGAGAAGGAATAGCTTTCTCCAGGGAGCACTCCAAGCTCATCTGCACTTTACTGTAGTCCTTCCTTGGGACAGAAAATCCATTCAGAATGTAAATCTATTAAATATGGGAGTATATAAAAGACAATGAGAGCACTGTGGGGTTAAAAAAAAAAAAAAAAAAGAAGACAGTGAATGTTGCCAGCAGTCCCTATTTGCACCAGTGTCCTCCCTAAGGGGCTACCACTGAACAGTTAGGCACCATGGACTGCCCATCACCAATACATATCAGCATCTGTGTGGCATCTACTTGGGGCCAAATCCAAACCTGAGACTGGTAGAGGAAGGCTCTCCACTGCAGCACCATTCTCCACAGCCCTTCCTCTTTCAACCCCAAATTTAAGCAGTATGAACAGAGGTACTGTCAGCCAGCTAGATACAGCGTTAACAAACGGTATGGTAATCACCCACGTATTAAAGGGGGAAGTTAAAGCCAAGATTTTATAGTATCATTAATGGTTTCTGGGTGTACAGTTCAAGGTACTGTGAAGAAATGCTGAGTTCAGCTTCTGGAGAAAAAAAAAAAGCCAACAAAAAATCAGGCTCCTTTAACATCCCTTAAGCTAAACCAGCTTTGGGTTCCCCAACCACTATTTTGGGATGCTTGCCATGAGGACCTCGAGAGAACTACCTTCTACCTTGAGAAATTAATTAAGCTGCAATACATCACATTTAAAAGCTGGTGTCCTTACTTCAGGTTGCACTTCGATCTTTGCTCAGCCAGCCTCTCTGGGTGGGGTGAATGTGCATTTAGAGATGGGAAAAATAAAAGGTCTTTCCTGAGGGCCTGGACAGGTGAGTGAGTTTCCATGAGGTAAGCAAGGGCGTGAGCCCATGGGCGTGCTGCAACGGCCCCAGTGCCTGCTCTTCCCCTAGGGTGCACACACGGCATCCTGCTGCGAGCACACACACGGTGGTACCAGCACTGCTCATCCTGCAGCTCACAGCCTGCGCTCCTGCAGTGCCCACGCAGCCACTGCCACATGCTCAGCAGGGACAGGAGGCTGGCTGCCCTCTCCAGCCCCAGCAGGGCTGCGTGGAGTCACCTCACCTGAGAGGGGAGTTCGCACCTGTGGAGGAGAGCAGTGGGCTCATCTGGAGCAGGATGGGCCTGGCCTGCCCGTGCTGAGTGACACCAGGCAGACATGGACAATGTAGGTCAGCTGATTTGCTGTTGGTGACTGTGAGGAATGGGGTCCAAACCCACCTGAGAGCATTTGGCTTTTGGCTAGGTCAATGTATGCCTCTCGCATACCAATGATCATTCAAACATCAATCAAATATTGTTCACTTTGTGACACGACAGCTACACACAGGTCTCTCTGCTCTCCATCTCTGCTTCCCAAACATGAGACTGTCCTTTGCTCAGGTCAGAGCAGCCGTTCCTCTCCAAGCATCCAGTATGGACAGGCACCAGTGTCTCCTGGCTGAACACCCAACACAGCAGCTGCCCTCCAGCAACAATCCAGTGGTGCCAAGTGCCCAGTTGGGCACTGCACTGACCTCCACTACCTTTGCTTCCTTGATGGGACTCTGAAAGAGCTGTTGAGCACCTTGGCTGTGCTTGTGGAAGGGGCAGAGATAAGACCAGGTCCGTTATCATACAAGGCTAAAAGATAAATCAGCAGAAAGGACAAAGGGACAATCTCAATGCTGTGATGAGCCTCTGTTCAAAGGCTGTTGAATCCCTGCTGAAAGGGGATTTAAGGGAGCATATGACATCGAGGAATAGATGCCTCAGTCCACTGAGCTTCAAGTCTCCCCCTCTCCAGACATCTAATATGCCCCCCAAATTGATCTCTGTGTGTAGGGGCCATATGAGACAACTACACAGTTTAGCTGCTTCTGGGGATAAGTTCTGCACCAAAAAGATGCTGACAGCAAGAAACTCAGATCACCTCTGTTCCAGCATTGCCAGAATACCAGAAGGCAGCTGGACAAGATGCTTCTTTTGTCTTAATATTTAACTGCTTGTAGATCTTGGATGTGTTTATGGCTCAGCCTGGAACACCTGAAAATGTCTGTGTACTAGACACATTGGACTCATTCAGCAGAGCCCAGTTTTACAAGTGAGATGAAGCTCAGCCTTCTTTCTATACTCACAGAAGACACACATTCAGGCTTACAAAAAAAAAAAAGGCAATCCTTCTTTTGCTAACCAAAGACGCAAATCAAATGGCACTGGCAGACTGTTCTATTTTCTCGGTTCTACACAATTTTCCACGCAGAAAATATTTTATGTGCCTGCTGAATTCTTTCTTCCATGGTACTCTGCTAAACTTTTGATTAGAAAACAAAAAATACAGTACTCTTGCACTAGCTGTTTCCATGTACAGGTGAGTCAAGAATCTTCTTCATAGCCACAATACTTATAGTGCAACTATCCACCAAAGAGAAATGTAAATTCCACAGAATTACTGCAACAGTATTGAAGTGCATAAGCTGCCAAACCACATAGAAAGTTAATAGATTTGTTTATGGACTAGACAAGGTTTAATTAAACCAGGCAGCTCTGAAGAACAGTAAATCCTCTCTCTTTTTGTCTTCCCCTTCCCCCCCCCTCCTTTTTTTTCTAGAGTATCTTTCTCCTAGTGGCTTTCCTCTTCCTAGTAATCCCATCACAAATGACAGATATGTTATCAGTCATCACTGGGATTTGACACATTCTTAATACCTGTCATGACAGCTCTGAAGTCTGCATGCTACTCCATTGTATTCCAAAGCATTTGCAGGAGGTAATGGACACATCAAATACGAGTCAGTGGCTCTGCTTTATTGAACTGCTGAAGGCTTGTAAAAGGGAAGTAGATACTTTAAAAAGCCTAATTGTGATTATTCAAAATTACACACACAGTAATTAAATATAAAACAGTATATAATGTGGCAGTGTTTTACTGTGCCTACATAGAGTCTCTCCTGGTTCCTTGGGCCTCTGTTTTACTTTAATAGAGAACCTAATGCAGAAGTGAGGTGCAAGTTGTGGCTAGAACCAGAGTCAACATCAAAGCTGGACACCTGAAGTGACATGAGGACAGTGGGATTGAGAAGTGTCACTCACAGCAACTGTCAGTACTGCCAAAGAGTAAATGCAAGTGCAGTAGAACATGAGTTTGAAGAGTGTCTCCCTAATTTCCTGTGTTTCCTGACACAAGGAAAAGACAGCATCTTATCACTGAGCAATAAGGACAAGGAACACCAACTAACAGGTTTTGTATGAGTCCACTGCTAATGCTTGTTGATTTCTGTGGACCTCTAAATACAGGTAGTTTTGTTTTCCTTTGTGCAAGCCCTCAAAAGAGCTGTAACAGATACAGCATCCCACAGGAAGAATTCAACACAGAGCTCTCCAAGCAGATAAATTTTCTTTTGGTCAAATTCTAGTATTGCTTCAGATGACTCTGGTCATCTGTGTGTAATACGTTTCAGGCACAAAAATAAAATGATTTTTTACTGTAACATTTCTTCCAAGCCTTAAACTTGCAAAAGGCTTTCTCTCAGTTGAGCCCAGCTGCTGCAAAGCATCATATAGCTACAGTCTCTGCCAGCAGCATATGAGCTGCATGACAGCAGTGTGCTTTGCAATTAGTAAATGCAATGGCTTGTTGTTCTCAATGCATTTACAATTTTGCACAAAAGCAGAAAAAACCACCCCCAACAAAAACAAAAACCCCACACAGATTAGAGACAAAGCAGTCCTGTGTAACTCAAGGCCCTTTCAGCAAGGCAATAAAGCCAAGGCAGAATTGTGAGCTGGAGTCAAAAGGAAGTGTCCCATTGACATAATGAGCTTTGGAGCAGGTCTGCAGGGAAGAAGACAGGCAAAACACATTCAGCCACCTAAGTGACTTCATGTCCTCTGGACAAAATCAGTTAAGGAGTATGTAGTGGTTTAAGAGTCTCCAGGCATTGTTTGCATCTACAAGAAATGGATGAGCAAACTGGGATTCCTCACAGTGCAATTTTATTTAGGAGAGATGCAAGAGTAAGTTTTGTACCTATCAAGAACTCGGGAACAAAGTGATGGCATTTAGGCGGGTGGGAATATTGTTCTCAGGATGCAGCAAATCCTATTCCAAGGATCTAAACCACTGCAATAACAGCACTGGTCGAGTGTAAACTCATCGTCCCAGCTCTTCAGCACTTTCAAAAAAGCTGAAAGGTGAAGTTCACTTTAGTAGGCTGCTCACCAGATCACATACGGCTCATTCTTGAGTGGCCAGTGTAAAAACATACCACAGACAAACATGATACCATATTTTCTGATCATGATCTTATACCTGGGCCTATTCCAGATCAAATTTGTACTGTCAGCTGAGCTTGGGTTGCATGGAGGCAAGATCATGGCAGCACAGCCCCACTGAGAAGTCTTCCCAGCAAATATTCCCTTCTGGCTTCGGTCCAAGGAGCATAACTGCTTCTCCTGCTGCCTACACTCCCCAGTTATTCCTTTCATATACCCTCTCAGCTGTAAGCAAATCAACATGCCAATCCCTTGGGACACATGGCTTAGCTTATACTTAAGACTTGCCATTCTGCTTTGTGCTTTGGACATTGATTTCCATTGTCTCAGCTATCACGCAACAAAAGGGCATTTAATTGCTGTCTCATTTAGTCTGGGGGAGAAGAGGAGAACAACTTTTTCCAGCCCTGATTGATGGCAGCCATTAGCACCTCCTAGCACAATACTGACTTACTAGAAGCATGATTTACATGTGAAGTTCAGTGCCACACAAGCGAATCGGAGCAGCTATGCTTACTTGAACAACTTCAGAGACAAAATCTTCACATGAAATGAATTTGCAGAAATGCTTACACTGACCACCCATTTAAAGAGAAAACTTCAAAGATTAAGGAGGGATTGTTGAAACCTCCTAGAAACAAAAGAAAGCTTAGCAGAGATCTCACAGTTTTTGTCAAGTGCACTACCATGTAGATGCTTTAACGGTTGTAAAAGGGAAAAAAAAAGAAAAAACACCCAACCGACATGATTTATACTTATTTACATACATTTAACATTAGGAAACATTTCATATCCACTAGGCATCAAAATTCCCAATCGCATACTATGAAAGGCAATGCTGAAGAATCCCATAAACTGTTTTCCCCTTCTCGTGTGAGTACTTCTATTTTCTTTGTGAGGGAGGAAAGAAGAAAATTAATATCCACATTTAATATCCTCCATGTTCTGGAGAGCAATAAGCCACATGCCTAGGTGTTCATGCCAAACTGCTGATAGTGGATTTTTAGTACTTGTCTCGTTTTATTAAAAAGCAAAAGGATGCAAATCTCCCTTTCAAAAGAACAGAGCTCAAGAAAAAATTAGATTAGTGAAGGCTTCTTGAAATAGCACCTTTAATCAGTCCTGCTCTGTGAAACTTGCAGTAATTTCAGGAAAATTTGATGTAGTTTGATGCAGTTTATCAAAACATTTAATAATTGCAAAATGTAAGATCAAGCACCTTTTGAACACCAGACTTTCCAGTCAGACATAGAAACAAGCTGAGGCACTAGGTATTATCAGACACACCTTCGTACATTTTTTGGAAGATTTACCATGGGAGAGGCAGATTGAGAAAGGCTGACTTTCAGCAAGGCAATGATGTACAGCCAAACATGCAAGCACTCAGTGTTGGGTCTCAGCTGTGGGAGTACTAACCCTGGCCAGGCAGAGGCTTTCTGAAACCATGTTAGCTATACCCACGAAAAACCACTTCTGACTACTTTCAGAACATATGCTCTGTTATTCATATAATTGGTTTAAAATTCCACAGCAAAATTACTCTGCAATTACTTGCTTTCAGTGAGTCCACTTCTTACATTCACATCCCCCACAGGACCCACCTTTGTTCCTCAGTGATACTCATCTTTCCTGATGTGCATTTCTAAATAAGCTCAAATAGTGGCTATTTCTGTGTGATTTCCTGCTTTTTTCCCCACAGTTGAAAAAAATCATGATTTTAGGTACATAAATGAGTGTGTGAAGGCAGAACATACATTTTTGGTTTAGAACAGCTGTCTTCATTTTAATTCATTCTGCAGCACACATTCACTGAAAACTGTATTTCAAGTCTTCCTTTTCCCATTTGTTTTTAGGGAAAAAATAAAACACAGAAACATTTAAACCAAACAAACAACACCCCCCCCCCAAAAAAAAAAAAAACCAAAACAAAAAACTACTAAAAAACCTAAACAAAACCCATCCCAAACTGGCAGGTGGACAGATACTAGTTAAACACTAGAATACACTTGTTTCCTTAACTTGGCTCTTAGTAAATTTTGCTTTCCCCTCCCACTGTTTCCCTTTTCTTTGGTACCGGGCAGGAGACACGTGTTTCTCTTGCTGGAAAGGCTAAGTGCTATCTTCCGAAAAGTTCAGTCTACAGACAATTATTCCTGGTAACTGTGAGGAAGGCGGCTCACAGGATCCCAGCGTCTCTCCTTCCCCTCCAGGCTTGCGCCAGGCTGGAACCAGAGCTCCCAGCACCTCCAGGAAAGTGACCAGCACCAAGAAAGCTGCCAAAATGGATTTAAACCGCTTTGTAGCTAAAGAACAGACCGAGAACCATGTTTGTGCGGAGTGCTGTACTCCCACACATCTTTCTCAATCTCGCTTCAGATCTCTTTGGCCACTTGAGAATAAAGAAGAAGGTTTTACATGCTGTTTTCTGAGATACCTGCCAAGCCAACACATGCAAATCAATGTGAACAGGTCCTGGAAAAGAAGTTGATCGAATCTCTCCGATCATCCTCAGAGTCACAGTCAAACCCACACACCTTCGAGATTCAGGTCAGCCACACAGCTGCTCAGCATCCCCTGTGAGACTCAGAATGTAAGTGCAAAATTAGGGCAAGCACTAGCACAGCAGTAGGCTGCAGCATGTTGCTGGCAGAGGCACAAACCTGCTCCTCTACCCAGCACACCATCTATAAATAGGTTTATGAATACAGAACCTCTGCCAAGCTATTCTTGCCTCTTTTTTTCCTTTGCTAATTTTTAATGCCTCTTGCAAGACTGACTCCTAGAAGTTTTATCTCCATTAGTAGTAATAAACACTTATTAAATGCTCCAGCAATGTCTGAAAGTCTTGATAAATAGCAACAAATTTGTCTAGAAAATCAGAATATAATTTTGCATTTAGAAAACTCTATTGTATTCAAAAAGAAGGAAAAAATGAGCTTACCTGAAAACAGAAAATTCACATGAAAAATCTATGTGCACACTACAGCTTGGGAAACAAGATCCCACTTCTTCTGGCACTTCAGGAGGAGACAAAGCAGCGTCAGCGCTTACTCTTGTTCAGCTGTGCTCCTGGGGGTACCAGCTGAGCCCCAGAACTGAGCCCTGGGCTGTCCCCCTCACTCTTCGCACCTGCAACAAGAAGACAGGTGCTCAGCTCCCTCAGTGCAGGAGTGATGCAACATTCCACATCCAAGGCACAGCGAGGGATACTTACACTGCCTGACTGCTGGAGACTCAGCACAGCCCTGCAGAAGGGGAAATTCATTGCAGCTGCCATTATCGATAAGCATGGCTCTCTGCTCTTCTCTTCTGCAGGTGCCCTCTCAAGATACTTTGGGGACACACAAAGCACTAGAAAGCTGTCTACAGAGCATCCTGACTCTCCCTTGGAGGGGCCACTTTTCTAGAAGATAATAGTAGCCACATAAAAAACCTGTTAAAGTGCAGTCTATGGCAAGAACACTTTATGGTAAGAATTTTGTTTTGAGCTGCCAGTTTTTGGCTGACCAAACCAACCAGGACTAATTTCAAACAGGGACATTAACCAAGGACTTAAATTATCTTGTATTTTCATCTGGTATCATTCTCTTGTATCTCTGTTTTTCCCCTTTCCCTCTCAACCCTTACATAGTTCACGATCTGTTTTCAAGGATGGATGACTAAATGAAGCCCTTTATTACGGCACAATTTTCAAAAGCAACGTCACCTTCCAGTTTCCCTTTGCTTCAGAAATTAGCTTCTAGGGGCAAATTCTTGAAAAGCCTACATCTATACTTAAACTTTCTGGGGAATAATTGAGTATGGAAAGTAAGGTTTAGCCTGATTAAATTTTTATTTCCATCTAAAAATAAAAGGAAATGCATTGTAAAGAACTAGGAAAGCTTGAGCCTCTCTCTTTTTTTTTTTTAACTTCTGAAAGATGAAGACAAAGGAGACATACTGCAAATAAATTATTTTTCCTTTCAGAAATCCCAGGAAACTTACCACCATATTCTTAAGCTTTCAGCTATGTAGAATTGGCTGCTAAATACTCCATATGTTCTGAGCTAGCTGATCTCACTGGCCCCTATTTGAGCCATAGGACTATATGACCTCAGGTGGTCTCTTCCAAACCAAGCTACCCCATGATTTTTCCTAAGGGAACAAAGACTAGCTTGTGCTTTTCAGTAATATAAGCCAACCTTTTCTTTCATGTTTGCCACCACTTTTACTGTATGCATCTTCTCCAATAAGGAATCTTTCAACAGTCCAAATCTATGCGCATTTTATATATGAAAACTCTTTAAAAGTTTTTTCAATCTCAAATTATCAGAAGTATCTTTTCACATGTCACAAGCTGAAAGGATTTAATGCATTTAGGTTAAACTAGCCTGGTAAGAAAACTAAGGGAATGTATCCTAAGTCCTCCACTGGGTAACACTAAAGAAGGAACTGGGGGCAAAAGATAGTAACAGTATTTCCTGTAGAAGAAACTCCAACTTTACAGTAACACATTTTCTACCTGTGATTCTGAAGGCAGGACACTACTTTTAAATCAGCTCTCATGTCACACAGCTGTCAGACCTGTCTGCAGCAAAAGCAGTGGAATCCCTTGCACACTCCACACCTCTCCCTGCCAGCACCATCCTCCAGTAACACCTCCATGTGCCAAGGCACCAGGTCACGCACGAGCCCACATCTTCTGTGGATCATCACACGGCCACTTTCCAGCCCTGAGCTCCAGCTGCCTCCATTATGTCCATGCATCAAACCTTTTAGCTGGCCGACAGGTTTACTCCACAGTAAAAAGATGACTTTTCAAAGAGATTCTTGGAAGATAAACATTCTGAGGCTCTTTTTTCCCCAAAAAAATTCTTAAGCATGTGTGTTTCTTGATTAAGACTAAACACAAAAACCCGATCTTTTTCTGCTTCTCTGTGCACCTGCTCTCAGCGGAGAGGAATAGAGACATTTTTTAATAGATAAGAAATCCAGGGAATAAAGTACAGGAATTCCAGTCCTAAAATACCATAAAGACAAGATATTAAAATAAAAAATAGATAGACTTTTCCGTTTAATAAGGTGAAGGAATGCCATACAGGGTTGGAAATTTCTCCTTAAATCCATCCGAGCCTTATTCCTGTTGCTCTGACACTTCTGTCATTGCTGTCTTCTTTCTTCCTCCTCCTCCAAGAACTGCAGATGCCTTCTCTCTTAACCCCACCAACACACTGGCCATCAGACTCTATCACTGCTACTGCTGCAAGGGAACACTGAGACAAGAAAAGGGTAATCCCCTCAGAAAACCACTCACATGGGTCTACTCAGCAAGTGGATACATATTATTTCCTCTCTTATTTTTCAAGAATCACATGTGCTTCTCTTTTCTAATAAAATTATTTCAAATAAATTAACACCATGACCACTTTTAAAGTTGAGCCTTAGCCTCAAACAGAGTCTAAAAGAGGCTGTTGTTAGACATGAAGAGCTTTTTCTTCAGCATTCCCATAGTTTTCTTCAAAGCTCATTGTTTAAATAGGAACAGTTGAGATGCAAAGTTAAATTTAAGGATCCTGGGAATAGCTGTGCATGACGGGCAGCTGGCAGGCAGATCTGCTGAAAGGATGCAGTTCTGCACATGAAGTCACAAGAGTGAGATTCCTAATTATATGCAGTAACCAAGGCATGGAAGAAAAACCAGTTCATCAGTCAGCATCCAGCAGCACAGTGAGGAAGCTTTGTTCTCTTCTCTGGAAAGAGGACAGACGATACTGCTCATATCAAAGCCTGGATCCACAGCCCTCCAGGCCTAATTAGAAAATCATGAAGAGTACAAAATGGCATTGGACACAAAAAATGATCATTTTTCAAGTAAATTTAGTGGAGTGAGCACTCTTACATTTACAATCCACGCTCCCTCATCCACCCTTTTTTCTTGTTAATGATACGGAGTTGGCTGCAGATGCAACAAAACCTGTCAGCAGCTGCAGGGTGTCCTAAAGCAAGTCTTGCCTATTATTCCAGCTGTATAGATGAAGGTCGCTGACACTGCTAACACCTCTGACATTTTATAATCAATTGCCAACATTTACAGAGGAGAAGATACCACTAGCTTTGAACACACTCAGAAAGAACGAAAATCTTCTCAATTAATTTTTAGCTTGCTCTCTCTGAGCCAAAACATGAAACATGAGGCAACCTAAGAAGTCAAATATTAGTGAGATTGTTTTCTGGCAGCCAATGACATATTCTGTTGGTATATAAACAATTGTAGTTTATCCATCTCTTCAGAATAACTGCAGTATGAATCATCGTAAGGACAGCATCAGAGAAAACTGCCAAATATTTGTAGCTGAAGAAAAATAATAATTTAACTTGAAAAGCAACTATGAATATCAGATTATCAGCATGCTGCTAACACCAAATATCTATTGGAGAAATCTTTTGTGGCTTAGACTCTTGGAAGATGAAAGGGGCTGACCTTTACCTATACCTTTGCTGCTGGTAAAGAATGATGAAGCTCTTGCCATACACTGAACATTCACCTCGTGCCTACTTTTCAGAACAGGAACAGAGATTGCTGCCTTTTAAACTAGTCCTACGTCGATTTTTAGCCAGCTGCAATATTCCACTGCTATAGCTGAGGATGGAGAGCTAAGAAAGAGATTTTCAAATAACACTTTTTAAAGGGTCCACAAGTCCTGTCTGATTTATAAACTGTCAATGTGCGTGATGAGTTCAGCAGCTGGGAAGCCCTGGACTTGACATTACTGCCCTTACCTGATAGTTCAAAGCAATCATTTTGAGTTAATACAAGGCCTCAGAGAACATGGGGATCTCTAACTTAAGACCCCTTAAAAACCTATGGTCAAAATTCTTGCTCCTGACAGTCCTTCTCACCCTCCAGCTCCTAATTCAAACGATCAGTCCACCCTTGCTTTTCACAGGAGCTTGTTGCTGTATGTTATAATGTTTCCATCAAATACAGTTGCCAAAGGCACTCCAGTTTTCACTGATAGTTATCATTAGGAGAAAAAAAACCAAAACAAGTTGTATTTTTGTCCAAAGAGAACCATTTCCTGATGTTTAGCATAGTCAGGATAATGGTCACAGGCAGCATCTTGGCTCAGCAGGCAAAAGTAGTAGGTGGTAAATGAGAGAGCTGGGGAGGGGACAGATCTTTTTCCAGGGGGGAGAGGGGGCAGTGTCTGCTAAAGGAGGCACCCTGATGGCAGTAGATTTATGCATCCACTCTTGTCAGTCTAGGAGGAGGGAATCATTATGCAGGGCCAGCTGCAGGGGTGTGCACTGCTGTCGGGAAAAATTAGAAGACTAGCAATGAACTATAAAGAAGGGAGAAATGACAGAGTGAATGAAAACTCCATGATAAACCCATTTAGGGTCTATTCTCCCCGGGATGAAAGCTGAAGCATAATCTCTTTGCATATATGCTGGCAGAGACTCAAATATGCCTAGGTACGCTCAGGCACACGGCCCAGAACGCGCAGTGACAGCGCCCACCCAAAGGAGCGGAACCTCAATAGATGTGGAGCAAGAATCCTCAGCACGTTTAGCCGAGTTCTGGGGAAGGACCATAGCACACCTAAGATGCTCTGGATCAGAAGAAATTTCATCTGCTGCCAAATGCCTTCTTTGTGTAAATACCTTGGAAAGAAAGCTTTTCCATTTGAATACCTTGGGGGAGTGTGGGGGTATAGGGATGGGCAGAGAGAAGAGACAACCGGACTATAAACCAGCGAAAAGCACCCAAACTAAGGCTCTGGTATTTCACTCTTACTTGAGAAAATGATAACTTTCCAATTTCATGTGGCATTCCTTCCCCTAGGAGAATTTCAGTCTGGATTGGGCAGGTCTGCATAACTTCTTGTCCTGTTTAAGGCATGTGTGGGATTTTTCTCCTTTTTTAATACATTCAGAGATATGAAATATTCCCAATATTTATTCACTGTGCTTGGTTATAAAAAAATAAGGATTTTTTCGGTCATACTGGTTTCAGAAAACAAGGGAATAGGGAACGAGTAGGCAAGGAAAACAGTGCTCTTTAGTACATTCCCAAAAGCCCCTGGTTACAGTTCAATACCCAAGCCTAGGAGGGGAAGTGTTTGGTAGCTTTTCCTTCTGCCTGTCCCCACCACTGTTAAAGCCTAGGGGCTGGTGAAAGTCTTTCTGGAATGCTAATGCCTTGCTGAAAGCCAGAATGTACAAAATGGGAGCTGTTTGGAGAACATTTGCCTGGGGGAGAAAGCTAGGGAGGGATATACTTCAATATCTTATTTTAAGTTACACATAGGGACCCATAGCGTTAGGCATATTTTTACCAGGAACAGAAGAAATACATTTTGCTCAGCATGCTAACATTGTAAATTCTGCCACTGTATGTCCTTCAGTGTAAGCTCTTCGAGATACAGTTTGATGAGAAAGGTTTGTTCAATTAAGTGTGTGAGAATCAGGGAAAACAAAAACAAACCACGAGCAGTTCTACTGTAAACGTTGTTCTTTCTACTACACATGCACATTCAGAAACATGGGTATTTATTTAATTCTCTGTAAAATACTTTGAGTCCATCTGCCTTTTTTTAAGCTCTTCTACAATATTCTTCCCGGTGGCATCATCTATCAAGTATAAAAAAGATTTCTGCTACCAGGTGTCAGATTAAGACACCCCTGACCACATTGTAACTACCTGGTGTGTTTTACAAGCATTTATACCTGCACCATGTAGGTCTAACAGCTTAACAAACTGCAAACACTCAAAAATATATTAAAAAAAAGCACTCGAAAACAATGTTGAGACATTGTTTCATTAACACTGTGGAGGTGTAAATAGGGTACTGAAGAGAAGAACAGAGTCTTCTGATGAATTAAAGTAAATGGAAGCTATCTACACACATGAAGGCTCAAAGAACATAATCCTGAAGGCCACTGTTTGATCAAAGCTTTGTGAGAAAACACAGAAATAAACCACAAGCTGCTATAGCGAGCAACAGAAATAAAACTGGCAAATTCCTAAACTACAAAACTATATAATTGTGAAAGTGCGAACACTACTTCTTACAGCTACATGGTTATGCTTCACTTTTTTTTCCTAAGGAAAGTAAGGACAGGCAAATGTATAATTTTAATATCAATTCAGGAAAAGCTTTCATAGTAAGATATCAAATATGTTATGGGAAAGGGAAAAGGAACACAGCTATTTATCTGACTTGAAAACAGCATAGTGTCAAGTTAATTTAAAATTCAATTTCAGTTTAAAGCATTACAAGGAAGAAAGAATCCTATGTATCATAGGTTGTAAATTGAAATCCTAGCAAGGTTTTTGTCTGCCAACTAGCTGTGTATCAGCTATATAGCCAGATTGCAGGTGCTTCTTTTAGGAGATTGGGCTGCAAGGCTCACATTCAGAGAAGTTTGCAATTTACTATTCCCAAAGGCATTTTATTTAAATTTTTTTTCATAGTCTGTTAGTTAATGGAAAACTTGCATTACAATAACCCAGAGGTAATTTCTGCAAGGTACAGTATGTGATGCAAAAGCACAGAGGGTCCTACGCTGTGGAAGTCACCAAGAAGGTGTACATTCATATAAACATATCTTTTACAAAAGCAAACTTGCAAAAGCAGTTCATCTGCAAAAACAGCTTTTAGGGTGACATGAATTTAATAAATAAGTAAAGAACCTTAGAGTTTTTTCCTCCTTCTAGAGAATATACCTGCACAAAAATGTTTCATTTAAACTCCACACAAAACCTTGAACATGATGCTTTGAGAGAAGAGGGGGAATATTCCTCCCAGTTTTCTGAGCTGAGGGATAAATAAATGTGATAGAAAGGACATTTAATTCACCCCTGGACTCCAAACTGAATGAAAGCCTACTTGGATTTGATACATATTATAAAAAAAGTGACCCAAGAAAAACAGCTAGACTTTCAGTTTTGGAAGGTTCCTGCGAAGTGCACTGGCCAGTCTGATAAGAAAGGCAAATTCTGCTCAGAAAGGCAGATTCTGCTCCTCAGCCATCAGCCACTAACAACCCAGCTGGCCAGCGGACAGGAACAGGGCTGGAAGGGCATGGAAAACCTGCACCAACAAAGAAAATGAATGTATATCACTGACCTCCGCTCCTCCAAAAGGAAGGCAAAGAAAAGCTGCCATTTACAGCAGCTGGGCTTTTATTTAGTCACATAGGCCTTGAACCTCCTTGTACAAACACTGTGAAACCTCAAAACCTTGCTGAGGGAGCAGATGAACACCCTGGAAAGCTTTGGTTTTGTCAAAGTGGAATTTAAGGTGTGTGCAAATTGATACTCAGGAAAGGGTAATATTTGAGGACATGAATTTATCTCTACTGACATATCCACAGCTGGGAATCAGTATGAACAGCTTCTTCATGCTGATACATTTCACTTCTTTTTGAAATGGAAAAAGATGTGGGAAATATTATTAGAGGTGATAGAAAAGTGTTTTCATACTGCAGTAATGGCTTTTATCCTGTCTTTGAAAACGACATAATTTTGGCTAAGTTTATAATATATACCCATTATATACAGTTACATATTTCATAAAACAATAATTTCTAAAAATGCTTGAGGATTAACAAAAGCTAGGGAGGGAGGAATTTGATACAGCTTGAGATGGAAAAAAGCCTTTTGCCCCTCATTTTTTTTTTTTTAAGTACATCTGGGCCCCTTCCTGCTCCCATAGCAACACATGAGTCTGTGGTTATACCCTCTCCCTGCTCCCCTTCAACTCCCCACTTAAACCCTCACCATTTAAATAGCTTATTCACCTTCTTCCCTTACCATGCATTTTTGGACCTCCAGCTCTGAGGCAGATTTCGAAAAACTTTTGCTGGCAGTTAATATGGAAACTACCACCACTGCACTAATATTTATACACATGGGATTACAAAAACATACCATTTGCTTTAATGTACTCCTCTTTCCCCGCTTCCTATGCTAGCAGAAAACACAAAGAGGTTTAGCAGTGATAAGGAATTGATGGATATCTTAACTATGCAGGGCTATAGTGAAAAGGTTTATGTCTGAATTATGCAGTGTCCCTTGCAGAGTGGCCAAAACAAGCCTCAGTTTGCTTAAATTTCTGTGGAAACTAAGAATCACTGTTTTAAAAAATAACAAAACACCAAAATAATCCAAATTTAAAACCAGGATGCATCTTTTTCTAGGAAAAACAGGACACCGCGCAGGATTGTTGCACTCAAGAGGATACAATACTTGCTTTCTTTCCAAGCTGTCCCTGACACAGCATGTGACTCTAATGCTACCTTTTAGTAAAACTTTTTTTGGTTGCCAGATGTTGCACAACACAAAGAAGAAGGACCGGAAGCTGGAAATGCCAGCTGCTCCAAGGTGTTACCTGCTTTGGACTAAAGCAGCCTGAGACCGGAATGTTCCTCACAGGATGGAGGGAGCCTTCTGTGCAGGACTTGAGGCTTCACATTTTTGCCAGTTTGATGGAGTTTGGGAATTCAAGCTTTACCAGACTCTGTAGCACTGTCTGATACCATTTGATTGTGATAGGGGCAAAAACATATTGCAGAGGTGATCAGAGACGATCGGACACAGACACGACCACAGCGTTTTCATACAAAGGCTCTCAATACACCAAGGAGTGGGTAACAGGACTAAATGCTGCATCAAACTCCATCCCACTGCACATGTAAGAGCAAAGAGTGGTACAGCAGAACAGCAAAAGCAGCCTAAGACTTTACATTTAATTCTCAATCCTTTCATCTCTAAAAACTAAAAAGAGATTGTTTTAAAATATTTTTAAATATTTCAATTCTGCCCCTTACATTTGGTTTGCACACCAAAGTGACAAAAAAAGCTTCAAATATTCCAGTATTGTGCAAAAAAAGTTTAAAAGTTGTCTTCAAATTGGTAGTACTTCAGACAAAAAAGAAAAAAAATATTTATCAGAAAACCCAAATAAATAATCAAGTTATTTGAAGTCACTGTTTGTTCCACTAAAACACTTATACTAATTGATGAGCCCCTTATTTAATCTTTCCACGTACAGATCATTTCTAAATGACTGAGATTTAGGATACACTATTTTAATACTGATGGTGTACCTAATGAGATCAGATTTTTAATAAGATTCTAGGCATTTATATTAGAGAAAGGCTTTGACAAAAAAATAGGAAGGTAGCTGTATATCATTAAGAGTGAGCCTGTTCAGATCATTATAATCACATTTGCTATTCTTTTTAATATGCCATTATGTGGTATAGGTGAAAAGCACAAAAATATAATAATCCTTGATACTAAGACAAAATGCCTGCAGGTCCATTTATTTCTCATTCTCAGTATACACACAAAACTTTCAGTAAAGAGATGATACGGAGGATAAACACATTGCACTTGTGGTTAACTTAATCAGATCTAATTTGGCCAGCAAAAACCTTAGCTACTTCCTAACTTGTTTATTGACCACTATCAGGAAAACAATTCAACATCCATGTCAGGACTGATATTCTAATTTTAGTATTATCCCTTTTTATTCTGTATCTTGCCTGTGAAATATATAATTACGAAAAGTAATCATGGTCATACATGTATAGGTGTCAATAACTACTACTAAAATTCTGCTGCTTCATTTTTGTACAGAATATACCAAGAGCTACTGCAGGTTGCCAATAAGACTGCAGTGTGTCCATATGTTAGACTATACACAGCCTAAGCAAATGCTGAGGCACATAATCTTTTACTATTATAGCAATTTCAGGCTTGGGCTGATTTTCTTACAGAAATACAACCATTTAGTATTCAATTTTGAGCCGTACCAGAAACACTCCCTCAATAGATGCAAGTGCCTTGATCATTTCCATCAGTTCTTTTAAAGTGGCTAATCTGAAAAAATTAAACAGATGAGTGTGCTTTATTTCTGTACATTCCTGAGTTTATTGCAGCTCCTGTTTCTGTGCACTTCTGTCCTTCACTTGGATCCAGTCCAAGCCACCCAGGCCTCCCAGGACAGGGAGGAATCCTTGACCCACATTTGGAGGATAAATTCATGGTGGGCTTTGGGGTTTAATGCAGGCAGCACAAGATCACCTGCACGGCTGCTCTCTCCAGACTGACGACACCAAGGTCTCTGTATAAAGTACTGTTTGTTCAGAAAGACAACAATGTGAAGAGAAGCCTGGCCATGACAGGGAGTTAACAGATCTGCACAACTCTCAAGGAGTTATGTGCCTCCTGCATGAAAGCCCTGGAAGAGTTTCTGCGCCTGCTCAGCCAAGTATTGAGACTGTGTCTGAGAGCTGACATTTGCTGCATTTTGAAGTCCTTTTACCGCAGTTCACATAAAGGTAGGAAATATCTGTGGTTCCTCTCTAGGAAAAACTGTCTTCAGAACCTACAGAGGTATTTTATCACTTCACCTATTCAGCCTGGAGCACAAAGCCCAAGATAGTCCAGAGAAAGAGATACACATGCAGTACGTCAACACCACAACCCCTGATGATGCTCTGTATCTCCAAAGTACCTGCTGTTGTCCACACTGATTTGCCTGCTGAGGGAACTCCTACATCTGTAATGCAACTGTTCCTGCAGAGACAATTGAAAAGTAAATGTAGACAGAGTTCTGTATGTTCCCAGCAGAGTCTTTCAAGTATTTTCCATAGATCTAGTCAATTGAGTACCTATTCAACTTGCTATCTCCATCTTAAACTTCTTATAAATCAGGCACAAAGGATAAGAAGTTTTGATCCCACCAGAAAACGTAATTTGTGCCCAGAGCTTGTGTTGGTGCTAGTTACCATTAAATCTCACAACTACACTGCAAGTCAATCTGAAGAGAAAGTGTCATTCTATTGCCAGTTATTAGTCAGTTCACAAACATTGTGTCCTTAGGAGTAAGAAAATTAAGGTACAGGATCAGTGCCAGGATACAAACATATTATGCCTACACATTGTTATTCTAGTTCAAACACTCTCACCTAATCTAGTTCTGAAATGTATTAGCTTCAGTTATGAGTAAATACAACTGTAATGAATACTAATAAATAGATTCCAAATAAATAAAAAGGAGATTTTTTTTTTCTTTGATGGGGACCTATTAGAGGAGACTTACATGCAGACAGAATAGCCATTTCCTGATACAGAATCCATCACTGTCACTTAACATATGACTCTCTTGTAATGCTGTGTTATGAGACAGAAAGTCAAATAATCTCTTTTACTTTGATGAAAGCATGAGGAAGTTGACTCAGATAAAAGCAGGGAGTAATCTGTTTAAACAGCTTGGGTCCAAAGTTGAAAATTAAACAAAATCAATAACAAATACAGGCCTGCTGTAGGAGACTCTGCCTTGAACATGAAATAAAAAAAAGGATGATATGCTACTGCAAAACTATTTTGTGCCAGAATATTCTATTTGTGAGGTTTGTGAAGACCCCCATTTGTTCGACTTTACATGTGTTTATTCATGTATAAATTAATGTAACACACACTATTTGCTAGTAATTATATAGTTTAAGAAGGTTTTGCTAATCTAGAGGTAATGAAGAACATCAGGGTAAATTGATATTTATTAGACAAACGAAAGAAAAAAGTGAAAGCCCTCAATATGTTCTCACTATTTAGGCTCCAATCTTTGGTGATACATTTCTGGCATATATCTATTCAGGTCAGGTTTTTATCTGAGCTAGTGATGTGTTCAGAGGGAGCACAAAAATGCCTGCATCTTGGGTCACAAAATTATTTTTAAGGAACTAGCCATTCAAATCTTTGGGGAGAGGTATTTAACAAGTCCTCTCTGCCTTTTTAGAGAAAAATCAGAAATGTGCAAGTTGTGTTTGCAAGGTAGGAGAGACAATTCCTTCCCACTCCATGCATGGAAGATTTAGCATAAATACTTACACGGAAGACAGGGAGAAATGTTGACAAAACAGCTTAAAATTGGATCTGAATTTGGATCACTACACCACATCCTTCCCATACCTCAATAATCAAAGGCGTGAAAAGAGCTCCAAAGAGAGTAAATGTGTTGTCTTTAGTTGATAAACTCAAGTATTCATGAAAGAAATCAGACCCTAAAACCATCACTGCAGGCTTCTGGAAAAAGATATTAAATGTGCATGAACCTTTTATACATGGACAAGCTGCACAAACCTCCCCATTAAGCTGTTTGAGCTCTTCTGAAGTAAAAACAAACCCAAACCCCTCAAAGCACCTTTCAGTTTTCAAAATTATTTTTCCATAATAGTCATAAAGACCATGCTACGTTAGTGAGAGCAGGCAAGTGTTTAGAAACATAACATCCAAATTTGAAGTGTGCCTGTGAACATAGTTTATTAAATTCTCTTAAAATGCAGAATTATTGTAATCATAACAAGAAGAAGCACATAGCACAAATCACCAACTTTATAACTGACTTCCTTTCCATCTGAGAGAAAATATCTTTTCAGATTTTTGCTTCTCTTCTCAGCAGTCCAAAATAATGCTCCTCAAGGATTTGAACTAGTGAAAAGGCCAAATTTTTCCAGAAGTAAGATGGAGGATAACAACATATTAAGCTCGCCAAAATAAATAGTTTCAGATTCTGATTCATCAAGTAGAATACTGTGAATAGTATTTTTATCATTCTGTAGCAAAAAAACCAAAAAAAAACAAAAAAAAACCCAACCCAAAATCACATTGCTTGAACAGTGTTTGGTCTTCCTAAATATTTAGAGAGGCACATGTTGATCCACAGTCCTGTGAACTGAGTAACTTTAGGTCTTGTGATTCCATTTGTCTCAGAACTCAAAGTGTTTGAACAAAACCCATGACACCCACCTGGCCAAGGGTTAAAGCAACCTTTAACAAGGAAGAAATCAGCCTTTGTGGTTCTTGAGATGGCTTCAGGCCCATAAAGAAACAATTGCACCATGCCGTAATTACTCCAGCTGACTCAATGCACAAACCGGGATCTGGAAGGCATTTCAGAACATTTTGTAATACAGAAAATTAAGGTATTGCATTATCTTTCCCAGACCTGACAGTAAGTTTTTTTGCAGAGCTCATTTAAAGCAGAGCCACTACAAAGAGAGAGGATCAACAGGCATGACAAAATTATGCAGAGGACAGGACATACGGAGAACAACTTTCAGCTATAACAATGGACTGCCATGTGTGACTCTCAAAAATGGTAGCACTATACTCCTAGTGCTCCATTTCCCCCTGGAAATTAATCTAAGTAAATTTTAGTGAAAAAAAAAAGGTTTGTTATTTACCCTCACTAGGTAACACCACAGGTGACACCGTTGTAAAAAGGAGCAACATCGGCAGCAGATGATCTATAAAGTTTCCCAACTTTCCTGTGAGGAAGAGTATTTTATTGTTCAATTTGGTTTCTCCATAATATGTATCTTCATCTTCCATAGTGATGGATAAGGAGTTTTGATCAAGCAGTTTAATACTGGGGAAAAGGAACTTTATTTTATAGGGAATACATACATATAAGGACAGAAACATACAATACAGGATTATAAGGAAAAGCTGCAGTTTCCTAGATTCATATGTATCTCTTTGTATGTTTTTTTCTTGTATGTGTACATTATAGATATGCTAGGAGTAGCAACACTAACTCTACAGGGTTGTATCTCTTTCTCACAGTGTATCTATTCCTGGAATTCAATAAGTTACAAGGACAAGCAAACATCTACAACACTGGTAGGTGGCTGCTCATCTTTCAGGCAAGGCATATATATCCCTGGCTAATTTAATGCTGAAGTAAAATCATATGGTCTATATGTTAATTCAATATAAAATGACGTTGGGAAGCACTTATGATAAAGTGACACACTGAAACATAAAACACTGTTTTTATTTCCACACCAGCCTGCAAAGTGAAGCAGCCAAGGAGCAGGGATGTGCTTTTAGCAGCCCTGGCTGGTGGGCTCCATTTCCCGCACAGGAGCAAAGCTGCTGTCAGGGAGGGGCAAATGCTGCAGCTCACCCCACTGCATCTGCTCGAGTCTGGGAGTCAGACCCTTACACAGGAGCCCTGAATCAGGACTTCAGTAAAAAGGTAAAGTCAAAAAGCACTGACGCACATTTCCAACCTCAGCTGCTGGCTCTGCATCTGAAACAACATAATCCCTTCTCCTGTTCCCAGATCACTGCCTGGGGGACTTTTCTATGTTTCAGCATTCATTGCAAAGTTTTCATTCCAGTTCTGTACACAAAGACCTTCCCATGATGTACTTTCTTTCTTTACACTCTAAAAAGATATAGCATATCTGCTTTGCTCTTTTCAAACCACCTTCTCCTCATCTACAGTCCAACTCCACAGCAAGCTCTGGGCAAGCACACTGTGCTTATGCCTTATAGATGTTCCTCCTGGGCAAGCAGGTTTATTTATGGACTGCAGTGCAATCCTGTAGCATTGAAGTAAACAAATGAACAACCCACTCCCTCCTTCAAAGACATGTGAAGGCCTAAATTTAGTTCCTTGTCATGAGAACCCATCAGCAGTTAAACTATCCATCTTCACCACCATAATTCAACAGCAGGCTTCTTTTTGTACAATAGAATGAAAATAAAGCCACTGGTAACTATTATTTTGATGTATCTGGCAGATAGAGCATAGCATATCTATTCAGCCAGTGCACTGAACTCAGTATTCCTGTGGTCAGAAGCCCTTTGACTTGTCTCAACCTCTACCTTGGTTAAATTTCTCTTTTGGTTTCTCCATCATGACTGTGGGGCAGACAGCAAATGCATTTGCTTCCCCAGGGAGGTATAGAGCACAGCTGTTCCTTAGTGACGTGCAGGAGAAAATTTGTGCTTTTATATTTTTTCTCTGTTCAATCTCAGGCCAGACACACAGGTCATCCTATGTACACGGGATTTTAAGTGGAGGTCATCAGCTTGTCTGATACATGTAATTAAATTTGTTTTACAAGCTTGTCTAGGCAGCGAGTAATTAAATATCACTTCTCAAACTGAGATTTTAATCGTCCTGAGTTGCCTGACAATAGCATTTTTCTCAATCTTGTTTTCTCCCAAGTAAATGTGAAATTTCAAAGGAGCTACTGCTGATAATTCTACAAGAACTACAAAGCAACAAAAAGTGTTCAACTACCAATAGCTTTAAGACAATAATTATTAAGTATTCCTAATACAAGTTTCAAAAGTGTATCCAGATTTTCATCCGCTTGTTGGCAATGGAAATGTTAAAACACAAACACAGAGCATTCTGCCTTTGTTTTTATGATACCCACGATAAATCCTGAGGCAGATTCGAACCGCAGTTTTAAATCCAAATACATGTTTTTCAGGTCAGAACTACATCTAAATTATCGTAAGTGTATCTGCAGATACTTTCTTAATTTGGAAACCTCGTTAACTGTTTGGTTATATAGAATTATGAAGCCTTAATTCCAAGTATTATTGTCAATTATTCTTACTATTTCACAATATATTAAGAAGCATCTTGAACTTTCAAAAACCTACAAACTCCCTGGAGGAGCCAGTACCACACAAACCTGTCAGATGTGGGATTATTTTCAGGATCTGAATTGCAGCATACTAACTAGCCAGATATGTACCTGCCTCCACTGCAATGGCACTTATACAGACATAACCTTGCAAAGAGCAGTTAAAGGACATAACCATGTTTTCAAAGCTTTAAAATGCAGTTTATTTTTCTCTGCAGCTGTCTGTATTTTACCATAAACAGCAGACAATCCACATTAGGTTTTGGAGAAAAGAGCTTGCTTTTGCGTAGTCAAATACAGGAGAGAGATACAGTTATGGCTTCCTACTGATAAACAGGGTCAGGGCTGCAGTCTAAGCAAGTAGATTCTCCTACTCACTTGTACAACTCCCTCAAATTTCCATCAAGCCATGAAAACTGTTCGCAAACTCCCTAAGCCAAAGGGGGAGCAAGAAAGAACTGCTCTCTGTGCAGTTACCCCATGTTAAATGGGGCAACATAAACAGGCATCCCATTTTGCCTCATGTTAAATGGGGACATAAACAGGCCTTTTAGAGTCCCTTGGGGGAAGCATTAGAGTCATCCCTTCAAAATGCTTTATGAAGATAATTTCTTGCCTTTGACCTGGAAAGCTGCTAGAAACGGGAACAGGATACAGTGACAGGGACTGGTTCTCACAAATTTACACCAGAACAACCAGGCCAGTGCAAATTTGCAGAAGAAAAAGGCAGAATTAGAGAGGCACCTTAGGATCTACCAGCAAGACAGAAAGCAACTAGAAGCTACATAATTACCTCCTTCTCAAAATATTGAACAACTCAAAATATCCACATTTCCTGAAAAAGGCCACACAGAATTAAAACATGTACATGGGCAACAAGAGTGGTAAGATTTGTATCAACAAATCCTCAGACACGAGACTAAATAGCTGAGCAGTCGAACAAGCAAAAAAGATGCAGAAGGATATAATCAAGTCCAAACACCATCTTGCAATATTAAAAACTACAAGGTCATCTGAAGTCAGATGCGCAGATGGTAGCTCTCCATGCAGCTACTATCTGTGCCATGAGGTGAAAGTTAAAAAGAGATCATCAGAATCCTAGAATCCCAGACTGTTTTGAAAGGGGACCTTGAAGACCATCGAGTCCTAACCCACCTGCCATGGGCAGGGACACCTTCCACTAGACCAGATTGCTCCATCCAACCTGGCCTTGAACACCGCCAGAGATGGGGCATCCACAACTTCCCTGGGCATCCAGTTCCTGTGCCTTTCCACCCTCACAGTAAAGAACTTTTTCCTAATACCTAATCTAAATCTACTTTTCATCAATTTGAACACATTCCCCCTTGTCCTGTCACTGCATGCCCTTGTAAATAGCCTTGCCATCTCTCCTGTGAGTTTGCTTCAGGTGCCGTCAGGACACAGTTAGGTCACCCTGAAGCCTTCTCTTTTCCAGGCTGAACAATCCTAATTCTCTCAGCATTTCCTCATAGGAGAAGTGCTCCATCCCTCTGGTCAACTGAATCACAAACTGAACTTTTGAAAGAAAAATGGATACTTAAATACAGAACAGGAACATGGAGTGTTCAATTTAGATGTTTGCTTTCGGGGGAATTTGATTAATTGATTTATTTCAATTTTTCAAAAAATATCACTGAGTAAGAGTCTATCCTTCAAAATTACAGTATTCTCACAATGTCTCTTAAATATTTTATATTTCCTTGTGAGATTGAATGATGATATATGACTTAACTCCCACATAGTGTGATGGAGGGAGATGGTATGTGTTTCTTTCCTCATTCTTTTCTGTCTGGTTTTGGATGTTTGACCACTTGTGTGCTGTCTTGCTCTTAGTCTCAACATTTATGGCATCCTGACCTGGAGATGACATGCGCAGAAGGGAACTACTAAGCTGCAATTGCTTTAAGACTACACAGGGGAGGAAAAAGCCCCACCTTAAATAACCTACTAAAACCCCACCAAAAAGTCCTGGACCAGCAGCACCAGTATCTCCTAAGCACCTTCCACCTATTTAACAGAGACAGTTTACTCAATACCAATTACTCAAACTACCTTCTGTTCTACAGTGGAGCTTAGTGATTGTGATAGGTGGTAGACTTAAAAACCCAAAAATTAAATTACCATAAGACTTCAGAAAGAAGTGACAAATCTTCATGGACACTGTTAAACTGCAACAAGTGATTCCAATAATTAGTGTATGTTTACCATGTAATTACTGTCTTTCTAAATCCCAAGGGAACAGTATGTGAAGAAAAGTATTATGCAAACTATTAATTCCATTTTAAAAAATTATCTAAATGCATACTGAGTTATGAGCCCTTAAAAATTCTTACTTAGGTTTCAAATATGTTTGTTTGACTCAACCAGCTTATAACACAATAAACCAAATCATTATGGACTACTGACTATAAAAAAAAGCAATCTGTTAAATTATTTTTATTATGACAATTATAATAATTTCTTTCATGGGGCATGCTACCAGTTGTGCAGGCTATGATCTGAATAAGAAACAGCATCAGTTGAACTACTGATGCAGCAACATTCATCTGCAATTCCACACACATGCACTCTGGGCTTCAAGTATCGTACAAGATGTGTTTGAAGCTGAAACCCTGACGATGGTTTAAGCTCACCATCAGCTTAAGTGATTTATTGATGATTATTAAGTATTTACTGTGATAAACACAAACACCCCCAGCAAGATTTTCTACTTGCCAAACCACACACATGGTTTCTGCAGTTTCTTATTTATAACTGCTTCTCTTTGAAGACTCTCTGAAATAGCCTGAGGTCTCAGGTAAAACTTTTGGAAACTTTTGAGAACCTACTCATCCTTCTGGTGTTTTTCTGGACTTATAATGATAATGAAGAGATTTCTAAGTACTCTCAAAAACAGAACAGCCATGGCACTTCTTCTTCCTTGCCAGTCGCTGGGGAGAAAAATGTATGGAATGTATTTAAATAACGCAGCTGAACTTTTTTATGAGCAAAACCCACTTCATCATCTTGAATTACTTATTTGTAATAAGTTACTTGTTCAACACTGGCCAAAATAAAGTTTATCCACTTTACAAAGAACTGATCGAGTCAGAACTCCTAGAATTCTGTTGCAATACTGTTAATCTCTTATTGTTAATTCAGCAAGTTAAGAGAAAGGAAACTGATTTTAATTCATTTAACAGAACCCCAAAGACAAGATTGTTCTGTTATGAACAAATGCTTCAAAGATTTTCTGCCAGTCTTGTTTCCTCTCCAGCTGGGAATTAAGTTTTCTTCCCTATTAATACAAGTCAATCATTCTCTGCCTCAGATTAATCTTTGAATTTTCCAGTGATCTCAATGTTCCTTTAATGAGCACATATTTCTTTTTAGTACATAGGAATTCTTTCTTATTACAGGATATTTTTATTCATATCTGTTGGTTAAGGTTAGAAAAGTTGAACTGTAAGTTTCATTTCATATGACGAGTACTAAAAATACTGGGAATGATGGGTGATACCTATACACACATGATGGTCAAAGGAGGTTGTCCTGGTACTTTCTACAGCCACGTTCTACAGTTGCAAAATACCTATTCGTCTTGGAATTTGGATACTGTACACTGTGTCGTGAGGTGATGTGTGATATTTTCACCAAAATCCTCTGAAAGATGGTAGCTGCAAAAAAGTTGTCTGACACTGGTAACAGAGAACAACAGCCATCTATTCTACACAACAATCATTTAACCTCACAAATTAGAGCAACAAAGTGATTAATTTCCATAAAGCTAAGCACTGAAGGCCTAGCAGTAATCTTGTCTCTGGAATTCAATTTTAACATGAGAACATATTGGCACATGGAAGAGTGCCAGTATTTTGGTTTATACTACAAAGGTGGTAACAGCGATACCTATTGTCATCAACAACCAGTTTGATTATCAGTTTAATGCGGCAGGCTGTCCTCACTGTGTCTAGCCTCATCACCCCAAGTCCTTACACACTCTCTCCAAATTCTTCTCTGGGAAGAGCAAGTTTGCCATATTTTAATCTGATATTAGTCTTCAAGCATAAATAATACATGGAGATGAGCTAAAATGTCTCATTGATTAAAATTCTACACTGTGAGCTTGTCACATTTCAATGTGCAAATTGCTTCTGTCTGGCCTGCATTCAGAAGTCAGTCATCTAAATATATATACACACTTGCTTGATTTTAAGTTTAGCATCACAGCTGAACCACAGATTAGAATCAGAAGAAATTTTTCTCTACAATGAATTTTAAAGTAGTGATGTATCTGGTCAACTGATTACCTAACGAGATGACTGTATTACATGATGTGGCTGCCTTCACACAGCTGTGAAGAGCTCAGCCAAGTCTTGGGTTGAAAGCTACGCCTTAGGTTTCTAGCATAGTTTGCAGCACTTTAACTACAGCTATAGTCCTCAGAGAGCCCAGGAAATCAGCAAAATGGAAAGGCTGTGGATACCAAATTTGCATAATAATAGCTTTTTACATGTTTACAAGCAATTCTTAAACACTAAATGCATCTAGGTAGTTTCCTTGGGAAGCAAACACAAAAGTCATCTCTAGTAAGAGCAAGGATTAATTATTTGTCTTCACATGTTTATGATTAGTACTGCAGAGACTGTACATGAAGTGCAAAGGTGATCAGGGAATAATGCTGTGTGTTACCCTGCCACATGCTCAAAATGTTTGGATTTCAAAGTCATATAAACAATGTTCAAAGACTGAAATGTTCCCCTTGAAAGCAGCGGTCAGACTTCCACAGGCACCTTTAGGGAAAAGGGATCTTAGAGAATCTATGCATTTGTCCTGGCAGAGTAACTCATTTCTTAAACTACCTCAGAAGGAGAAATTATTTCAAAGTAACTTCTGCTGTTTGAAAGCAATATGTCCATAAAAGCTCTTCTTTTAGCAGTTTGTTTTTATTTGCAGGGCAGATAACCAGATTATTTTCTAGAGTCAGAAACTATCCAATGAACTCAATAATCCAGCATATTGAGACAAAAGCTCAACAGAAAAAATACAGTCCTGCCTTGACCAGAATCATATTTAAATATACTGCTGTGTGAAGAAGAATGTTCTCTCAGGAAGGCACACTGATTGAAACACGATAATGGAAGTAATAGCCACCAACAGAAATGGGAGGAAAAAAATGTGTCTAAACCACTGTCATGCTTTCTGCCAAGAGCAGAAGAAAAGGAATGCAGAAACATTCCTTTCTCACAAGAGTATTTTTCAGTTTACTAGTGCTAGGACCAAGTCTTTTCTTCCTTAACCTATTATAATTTAGGAGCAACTGATATTATCTTTAACTGGTGAACATAAGGCAAAGATTGGTAAGGTCTCCATGCTTACTTTATAAAAAATAAAATACCACCACACAATCACACAGCAGCAGCAAAGAAATACAAGATGCAATTCTTCCAAGAATTAAGGTTGGTAAAACAAAATTATTCCTGAAGTATTATTTTCTATGGCTGAATCTTTAAAAAATGCATACTTTTGCTTTTAAATTTTACTTCATGCTGCCAAGTGATAGTTTTAAAGAAAATAGGGCACCTGCAGAGACATCTTTCCAAATGAGAACTTTAAAAGACATTTATTTGATTTATTCAAATATTTGTTATTTAGTTATCATTACATGCTTCTATAGTGGAGGGAGGAGAAACTACTCAAAACAGAATACATTGCACTAGATCTGTTTATGAAAAAATCTAACATATATAACACTTGTAGCCCAAAAACACATAAGCACAGAAATCCATAAACAAACAAACAAGCAAACAGAAAAAGGGCAGATAAATGTCTGCTGGTAATTTCAGATTATACATGACACATTCTGGCATGTGCATCATATTGATATGCACAATAGTTTTATGTTTATCTATTTAGCTGTGTGCAGTGGGTGATGGTGCAGAAAGCAAGAACCATTTCAGAGAGGAAAATTGCATGGAAATAAAGTCTTTTTCAATTGCCCAGCATTTCCTGAGGATCAAGGCCATGCACTCTGACAGACAGCTATAAGGAAGGTAAGACTGATCTGTAGCAGTGCACACATGCTGCATTGACTCAGGTTATTAAGATAATGATAGAGTAGCTATTTCAATATTTTCAATGAATGAATAACTTGAATTTTCCAGGCTAGTAGAAAATACTAAGGAGAAAATGGTAAGTAACCTCACAGTAAACTGACAAACCATATAGCTATAAAGGGGTTTTGGCAGGCAGTTGTCACCTCCATAACTGTGTCTTCATTGCCAATCATCAAGACAAAAATCAAAGATACCTAAAAAACATTAAAGTAATTTGCAGAAGATGAGTGTTTGCCTCTGTTGGAGCTCATAGGAATGACTTGAATCCACCACACTTTACAGGAAATGGCAAATCTTGAGAAAAGGTAATAATTTGACTTCTATTTGTAAACCTTTCTTACACGTTGCCCAATTTCTGCTAAGATTAAACAAGACTTTGTTTCATGAAAGCTATATACTTACACCTCTTCAAAACATCAAATGGTATCTAGCCTGCAAAATTATCACAGTTTATTCCCAGGGATCAGATCCCACAGAAGGAAAAAACCTTAATGACTCACAGCAGTGCATGCAGAATTCTAGTGATGATAGTCCTTTAACGGCAACACATTCCTCTAGTTTTCTAGAAGCTTCAAAACCTGTGTGACCTGAATTTGTTTTATGGACCTGACAGAAGAGCCTTCCCCTCCCTCTGCTTCTGTGAATAAGCAGAAGAATACCTTGAATAATACAAGTATTTTAAACCCTGCTTTACATGATGAAAGGTTAACAGCACCAAAAAGCCCAGTTTTGAAACAGGGCTTGAAACAGGCAACAGAGCATACTATAACAAAAGGAAAGAAAAACAAAATCCTGGATGCCTTCCTTCAAAATGAAAGAAAGTACTCCAAAGGCTCTTTCAAGAGGTGAGCTAAAATATGCCCTTGCCCTTTCTAAAGTTGTGAGGGAAGTCCATAGTAGTGTGGCCAGACATGCACATGTGCGTTTGCCTCCAGAGGCAATTGCATCTGCTAGAGGTTGCAATTTCCCATAAGCAGCATGCTCTCTGCTGATGTGAATATATCATCGATATAATTTTGGTGAAGTTGTTAGTGAGATACCACAAACACCAGTCTCCTAGCCCTAACATAATGTAGTGTGGGAATACGAGTCCAAGTAGTTCATGCCTGGTGGCAGATGCCACTCTATACTGACAATCCTACCCGTCTGCTGGAGGTTGCAATCTCTGGAAAAGGATGGCCAGCATATTTCAGTGTAAGTTAGCATACCAGGCTGTGAACTGCGATGAGGGGGAAGTCGACTTTCATTTCCTTCAACCATCCCTGCTAGAGAAACATAGCTGACAGCTGGAACAGTAACTTCTTAAATCAATTCAGCGTGAAATTCCAGAGCATTTCTCTTGGTGCCCTCTAGAACTAGATGGCTGTAATCACCAGCTGGCTGAGTTACTGCAAGTAGATAGGCAAGGTGGCATGCTTGGTGTTCCCTCTTGTTATCTCTTAAGACAGCAGTGTCTGCAGGAGACCAAGTATTCATTAACTCCTGCCACAGTTAGCCAACAAATGCTTCCTGCTGCTTGCAAGGGGCTGGCTAGCTCTTTAATCTTTGCTAGAAAAGAAGGATGATTAACAAAACACCCTGTAAATATGCACAACTCAAGCCTATTTTTCATTGCCAGGTGAAGACTAGAAGTCCAGTCTAATTGTTTGGCAGCCCACAGCTAGCACTGCCTCAGAATTTAGCATCTTTCCCATAAAATACCTGGAAAGGTTCTCAGGCATTCAGATTGAGCTGCTGTACAACATTAGAATAACATGTAACCCTATTGGAGTCTGAAGCATTGTCTCTGTGGAATATTTTTCAGCACGGGAGGTTCTGCCAAAGAAACAAACTATCAAATCCCCAAAGTGATACACTTTCATTTTTTTCTTCTCCCATGGAGGTCCGGAAGACTTACATTTTCCCTGAAATAATTTTTCAAAGTTTTGATGACTTTAATTAACCAAATAAGGTAAAATAATGTTTCTTAAAATCCATTTTACTGTGAGGCATGGGCATTTATAGCAGTCAGTGAGTTGTGGAAGCTGTTACTGAGAGATATAGAATTACTGAGCTGAAGAATAATACTTGCCACAGCCCCGGCTTTAATATCTGAGGGTGAGGGATCACCTGTGCTGACAGTGGCTACACTCAGCATGACTAGGAAATAGCTTCTCTAGCATCCATTCATTTTTACAGGTTATAAGACAAATACTTTTATGAGACCTGGGATAAATGAAATTTGTTTTCTAAACTGATTTGTCCTCTTGTGCTTGACTGTCTCTTTCAACAGAATTGCATAAAAGTAAAGAATATTCCTCAAAGAACCCACATTCAAAAACAAATGAGAGAGGCACAAAGAGATTAGTATGGTCTCTCTACAGGATGGGTTTCACTGAGTTTGCATCTCGGTGGATACCCAAGAAGGAATGCTTTGGGCACAGCTCTGAGACAGCTGACCCACATGATCCACACCACCAGGCAGGGGGACCTTCTCCGCTCCTTAGTCTGCACTGTGCAGTCCCAGATCCTCCTTGCAGCTGGCCCTCAGGAACAAACTGATTTGACTCACTAATCTAGCAGAAATCTTGTTTTCTTTGGTTTGGTGCAGTTTGGGTATGTAATAGCTGAGCTGGCTCACTGTGCAGACAGGCAATCTGCAGAGGCAATCAAGGGAAGAATGGGGACAGCACCACCTCTTTGGGCAGCAGGAGTCAGTAAGAGAAGGTGGCTGAGAGGATGCCAGAACTAACATGGAGATCACCAAGCTTCCCTGACCAAGCAAAAGAAGGTCTAATAAAACATGTATTACAGTACCCGAGGCAAACCTATTACGTCCTTTTTAACTGCACCACCCAAATCAGGAAAACCTCAATGGTTCAGCAGAGGTTGATCATTCTCCTTTCAGTTCTCTCTGATCTTCATCTTCCTGGTGCCCCCAAAGAGGGGACAGAGCATAGACTGCTCTGTGCACTGCAAAATGGCTTCCCCAGCCCTCAGCACAGATGATGAAGAAGAAAGTCACAGGGATGGGCTCTCCAGACATCTTCCAGGAATGTTTTCCTCTCAGACAGGCCAGTCTCAGGGCCCACAATCCCCTGGCAAACATGACGCCAGTTTTTGACTGGATTCTGCTGAATAATCTGTCTAGGGATAATGTGCAGGGCTGTGCTATGGGAGTGGCTTGGGGGTGGGAGCCCTACAAAAGCCCAGATGTGTTGAACAGCTGTAGGATCCGGCTCACTTGCAGCTTACAATTTTGTTTCCAACTTAAGCTGGATGGAAACCAAGTCATTTGTCAGCAAAATGTAAACCACTGTCTCACCACATTTGTGGGCACACAAATAGCCACACTCTTCCTGTGCCTTCCTCCAAAGCGTTGCACAGGGCTTTTTAACCTATGCAGGGCCAAAAGAGTCTTCCCCCCTTTTCTCTCTTCCCCCTACCAGCTTCGCAAGAGCTAATGTGGGAGGACTGGCTCAAACGTGAAACCTTGGGGGAAGGGCTGCACTTCCAGTGGGCAGCTGGACTGTGTGATTTTGTGCAATTCCATCTCCTGTGCTAAAAGGATCACATCAACCCACCATGCTGAGGGCTTTTAAAATGCTCCCCAAAACCTTCTCAAAGGGCTTTTTGGAACACAAAAAGACCTAAAGAATCATCCTCCATGTTGTTGTAGATTATTGCTTTCTTTCGTCAGTCTGAATTAGAACCAAAAGTTATTTATTTATTTATTTTCCAAATTCTTATGGGGATAGAAGCCTTCTGTCCTCCAGACTTTTAAAATTAGAGGTACCATGGATAAATTAAACAAGTATGAAGTTCTAAAAGAAATTTTTTTTTATACAGCAGGTATTGATACATTAAAACTTAATAGCTCTTTTCAAGACATTGCCTTTCATAATCAAAACCTCCTTAGAACTTTCATTTTAAAATGAAATCGCTGATCCAACAAACCATAACAGCCACAAATTGGGTCTGGAAATAAATACTTATGCATAAAAACCTACTTATTAATATTCTGATGAGGCTGAGACATGTATTTGAATGAAGAAAAGGCACTCCACAAATTAAAAGAACACCCAATAACAACAGAAAAAACTATTGACTTTCATGTGAGAATACTCAAGTGGCTTAAAAAGTCATCTCAAAGGTGGCCATTAATGGCAAAAGTGACTTATCAAAATTGGATAACTTGTTTCTTTTTGGCACTGAGGTTGGGAAAAAATTAGGAAAAAAAAAGATTCCAGTAAAGGTATCACGATACCCTGTAGGGAAAACACACACAAAACAAAAAAGCAGCCCTACAGTTTTTTATACCCTTGAAACTGAGATCTTGACAGCAGCAAACCTGTTAATAGGATGCCTGGAGACAAGAAAGTAAGAAATATTTTCTCACTATTGTCAGGACCAGCCTTTTTAAACACTACTTATGAAAAGTCAAGCTTGACTACCCAGTAGGGTTCTCCTCTTAGGACCCCTCCAGCCCAGTACAGCCTGCTTTGCTGGAGAGCTACACCACATCCTCCTGTCCCAATGAGACTGTGATAAAACATTGTGCCACAGGGAATCCTCAGGAATTAGTTTCCTTTCCTTCTTCTACAAGATGCCCAGGGCTGTTATGCACTTCAGCCTTCCCACCCGAATTAGCAGGTTTTGGATCTGCAGCAGTGGCTGGAAGTAGCACTGTAGCAAATCAGCAGCCACAGCCCAGAGGGAGGTGCTGGCCTCAACCTCCTCCGTGGTCTCTCCCAGAGAAGTGCAGCACCATGGGGCACTCGGCACCTGCCTAAGGGGGCTGTGGGAGGAAGAGAGTAGAGGGTGAACAGGAGATAAGCAGGGTCTTCATGCAAAAGCAAGACCCCAAGCTATACAACGTGAAGAAGGAGGAATGTTAAGTTGTGTGGTGGACAGACTCCCAAGCAGCTGGCAGCTTGGGATTTCTGGGACAGGACAGAGACTCCTTCTCTGCCCTCAGGTCTGAATGGACAGGACTGGTCCTGTGACATAACAGCCTGGGATGAAGAGCAAACTCCATGAAGTGGGGTTTCAAGGCCCACAAAGCCTTAATGAAGTATGAACACCATAGAGAGGGACTGGATAACAGTGGCTGGAGATTGCCTTCTGTAGGGCTCAAAGGCATCCATCTACTGATGTAAGATGATGTCATGGGAGATGGTTTATTTATGGGGTGCCAAATTTGGGATGATGAAAAACTGAAGCTCACTATCCTATAGCTACAACTATCACCCCTTATTGCTTGTCCATGTAGGCAGTGGTGATATTGCCATGCTAGACCTGGAATACATGAAGAATCACTATGGAGCTCTATGGGTAAAGGCTGGAGTCCAGGCAATGCTCTCCTTGATCCTAAATGCAAAAGGGAAAAGCCCACGTAGGAGTGCGTAATTCCTGCTAATACATGTCTGGCTGCATGACTGGTATCTCAGGCAGAGATGTGGCTTTTATGACCATGGAACTCTCTTGAGCAATAGAAACTATGAAAAAGATCCACCTAAGAAAACAGAACAATGCAGAATTGTTGCCTTTTACACGAAAGGAGCACTCAAATGTGTGGAGCTCATTTATGGGATGGACAATAGCCTGGGTGAATGCTTGTGGGTTGGCATTAAAAGAGAGACCAAAAAGGGTGGCACTGTGAGGGGAGGTTATTGCAGACCACACAGTGAAAAAGCTGATGAAGTCGTCTGTAAACAACTCTAGGAAGTCTCAAGACCACAGGCCCTAGTTCCCAAGGGAGACTTCAACCTCTCTGAACTCAAAGAGGGAAAGGCAGCCCAAAACAGATTTCTGGAAGGTGGCAGGGACAAATTCTTAACACAAAAGCTAGATGGGCCACAAGGGATGACACTCTCACAGTGGTTCTAAAGGATATTGTGGTATGTGTTAGTGAGATGAATTAGCATCCAGTAATATGCATATCTAAGAAAATTATCAAATACATATACTCATATGGTCAGATCCACACTACATCTCACATACACACAACTTGCTTCTTGCCTTCAAATAACTTCCATGTGTGTTCCAGAAATGTGATTTAAATCATATGCACAGATACACACAGAGAGGAAGAGATTATTAAACTGAGTGTAAAATCCAGGCACTTTCTTTTTAAAAAAGCTGCCATCTTATCTTCCAGTTATCTATTTCAAGGCCAACAAATCAGACCATGTCACACAGCAAAAAGAAAACCTCTATTCAATATTTAGTCATGTAACTTCAGTATGGAATACAATTAGCAAAACTATCCCCTCTTCAAAGGCTTGAAAACAGTCATTAGTGCAAGCATTACTTTAAAATGAGAGCAGCAAACAAACTACGTCTTCTGTAACATATTGAGCCCTCATTGTTAGAAAACACAGCTGTTAAGCATTACCTGAAGTAATTTAGCTATGGAACTCAAGTAGTTTAAATTAGCCAAGTCCTCAAACAGACTTGCACACCCTCTAATCATGACACTGAGTATCAGAGGGTTCTCAGGGCTGGTAATCTACATAATTTCCCACTTGTAGTCAAGAAACTCAGACCTTATTTGAAGTAGTTTTTATTATTATTGGCATTTCTTTAAAAGAACACCTTTCTGCCAAGAGGCATAAGAAAACTCTAGCTAATGTTTTCATATGTTAAGCCAAATAACACATGTTCATTGGACAGCAACTGCCTCTCTTTTGAGGTATCTTCACAAACTAGAGTGCCTTGCCTCTGGAGCCAAAGGCATGGAACAGATCCAAGTCACACAACCATGTGCAGCATCAGCAGTTACTGGGTGGGAACAGTGCAGACCCTGCAATGGAAGCCTTGTAAAGCGGCTGTTCAGGCAATGCGCAGGCAATACAGCTGTGCCATACTGCCAGAAACCATCCGCTACACTCTCTGCAGGCCTGCTACCTCTAGCTTTTAAGCAGTTCCTAAGAGAAGCCAGCATGTTATCAGGAGATTTAATTTCACTATAGTGGTGTCCAGGTTTGCATTAGAAACTTTGATGGTGTCAGAGGGCAACAAGAGATTGCATGATCAGACAGACAATGCTGGGACAGACAAGGCTGTTTTCCACTCTGCTTTCTCAATACAAATTTCAAACACTGGAATTCCATGGATATTATTAAATACACATCAGACTGAACCACTTGAGTTCCACTACCTGAAACTCCATCCAAAAGCAAGCCACTGGATGACAGCGGGTCTCATTTCAAACAGTTTTTTGTAGAAGCCAAACCTGTGCTGATCTCAACGTCAAAGACTATACGTTACTTTGACAGAAAATGAAGGTCCAGAGAAAGTGACAAAATTCAACCTTCTGAATTATTTCTCCAAAATTAAGGGATTTATTGGCTGACCAGCACGCAAGAGATTAAGTAGATCAGAGAACGGTCAGAAGAATATACCAGAATTGAATTAATTATGGATTTACTTGGGAGAGAAGAAAATACTTGAAGAGCTCATTTTCACATTAAGCTAATTGGAACATGTGTGTATTGCAGTGGGGATGCATTTTCCTCCTGATGGGAGAGTGTCAGTCAAAGTCCTGCCACATTCTTGGTAAATACCACCACGAATCAAGGAAGGAACAAGCCTGCAGTTTCACTTGTTCAATAGGGTTTTTTTGTTGTTGTTGCTGAGTCTGAAGGCAGGCTCCAAGGAAAATGAAGACTTGAATGAAAATTTTATTTCAAAATAGACAGACACCTTTGAAAGCAAGAGAGGCAAATTACAGCTAGGCCCCACAGGGAAACTCGGCTCCTTCAGCACTAAAGGGAACAATGCATCTTTGTGCAATGGAAACAGATTTCATCAGTCTGCTTTGGAGGAGAGCACAGTTACCTCTTACACCACAGCACTGAGAGGACAGGCAGCAGATCTTTACAGCCTTACTCCATGGAAGGTATCCTCTGAACACAGTGCAGACTGGAGGCATTTTCAGTCCTTCCTCCTCTTCTACAGGGATTAGCTCCTATGCCTTCCACACCTCTGCTAGAAGTGACCACTCTTGCCATGGAAGTGCTTTTTGTAGTACTTCACAGATGCTAGTGCAAAGGCATACAGACAGCTCAACAGACACAGACGAGGCTGAAGATTCACAGCAAGGTCCTGGCAGCACTCTCTGCTTACATTGCTGATGTGTCCTTGCTCCACAGCCCATCATCAGCTGTGGTGCATGGAAGCAACTCAACTTATGAGAAGGCTGCCAAAAAATAGGAGGAAAAAAGCCCAGGCTGGATCAGTGCTGTGAAAAACTATTAAAAGAGTACAAAGGAAGGATATGTGTCTGTATGGTTTTGTCTCACACACACAGACAAACAGACACAGGACAAAAATTTTGTCCTACAAAAAAGCAGCTTGAGTTGGTGGTGAATTTCACAGGAGACAGAGGAGAAGTCAGAAAAGCTGAAAATTCTCCCTGTGGTTTTGCTGATGAAGGATACAGAAAGTTGCCAAATTCCTCCTTCTGCAGGTGCCACCACGTAGGGGCCTTCCAGTTCACAATGCTTCATGAATCACAGAATCTTTAAGGTTGGGAAGAACCTCTAAGATCACCAAGTGCAACCGTTAACCCAGCACCACCACGTCCACCACTAAACCACATAGGCAAGTGAAACATCTACATGCCTTTTGAATACTTCCAGGGATGGTGATTTCCCTGGGCAGTCTGTTCTGACAACAGATCACACTTTCAGTGAATAAATTATTCCTAATATCCAATCTAAACCTTCTCTGGTGCAATTTGAGGTCATTCCCTCTCATCCTGGCACTTGTTACCTGGCAGAAGAGACTGACAATCCAGTGAATTACCTCCTGTTCTGAATCCATATTCATGCATACCTGTACCATGCTGGAAGAGCGCTCTAGTCTAACCAGACTATAAGAAGACCAACAAACCCTTTTACACCATTACCCTGACTTAATTCCCTGTTGATGACTGCATTTGTCGCACCTTGAGGTTCTCCAGAAAGCACCAGCTGGATGTTTTGTGGATCAGCTTCTCATAGTACCAAGTTTGTTTTCAGGCACAACCACATGCTTGCTGTACTCCACCCACCAAGGTCTAAACTGAGGTGAGCTCAGTGTTCATCTTCTCTAAAATAATCTGTTCTCTGAACATTCACAGAGCAAATTGTCGCCACCAGCTGTGACAAATCTTCTTGGATCCCATGACCATATACCAGAGCTAAGAATGCACACAACAACACAACCCTCAGTTTGAAGTACACACTTCCTTGACTATGTTCTTACCCAACTTATTCAACCACAGACCAGGAGAAAAGATTTGCCATGATGCAAGTCACAGGCACTAGTCACAACTTGTAGCCAGACACCATCTCCCAGCTTCAGTTCCACCAGCTGGAGCAGTGACTGTCCTCAGCACAGTGCTTGTCCAGACTCCTGCGGGTATTACCAACCTTCAAAGCTTCCAGCAGAGCCACTTGGATGATGCTCCCTCCCATGCCTGTATCTGCCAAAACCAGCCAGGTGTGTGAAGACCTATTATTTAAACTGTTCAAACTATCACTGCCAATTCTAACCAGCTGACAAAATTGTCAGAAGAGGATCTGTGATCTGCCCAACAGCTCTTGATGTCAACTCTTGTGTCTTCCTAGGATGAGAGAAGAGTAAAAGCAAAACTAGATGTTCACCTCCATGACAAAGGGGAGCATCCCTGACCATCAGCCAGTGAATGCTGGCAGCACAACCTGTGTTATATCTTCAAGCAGTAATGGAAGGGAACAACTGCAAAATCAATGAACTGAAGTGTAGGAAAGGTCTGAATTGCTTGGGTGTTCAGACAGAGCAACTGAGGCATGACACCTTCCCTAGGGCAGAATGAGGAGGCTGTGGAAGGACTTAAGCTTATACCAGCTTCCCCAGGTAGACCACAAATATATGGGTGGTTGTGGAACCTATCCTTTCTAATTGGAAGGGTTGTGGGGGGAAAACAGTGTGGGGAAGGCACACGGGGTAAAGAAAAAATATAATTTATTAATTGGAAAAAGGAGTAGAAGCTGAATAGTCCTGTATACAAGTAGTCTTGTCATAAACAGCTTTCCCCCAAAATACTCCAAATCTGCTTCTGTTCTCTCTCCAAATACTTGTATTTCTGAAAGCAACACCCCTAGCCCCCTATAAGAAGAAAAACTGCTGGTGTCACAAAACATATAAGTAGTGGAGTGGTGAGGAAGTGACTAAAAACAGAACAAGTGTATGTACTGGGAGAGAAAGTGTTCACTGCTTACAGCCTGGCAGAGGTCATAAGGGACAGTGGCACATAACCAAAGAAATGATAAATGGATTTGGCATCTGCATTAACTTCTCGATAAAATCCCATGAAGATTTTTGCTGGCTTTCATTACCATGTGTGCACAAATCCAAAACACACATGCTGTATTGATTTGATCCACAACTACAGTGCTTTTGCTCAGTTCTAAGGCCTCACTGCTTCCTCTTTTCTTCCTGCAGAAGTAAAAACCTTCTCCCTCTCTTGCAAGCAAAACTCTTCCTGAAAAATAATTCTGTTTACCCAGAAATGCTTCCCAGCCTTTACACTTGGTAAGGAGAAAGCAGTATTGTGTGAAGGATTTAGACTGAGTGAGAGAGTTTTGGGGAGAGAGCACTGCAGTGCTTAGGCTTGTTTCTCACACACCATTTCAACAGTCGGTCCACACAGCACGATGAGTATGTGCAGGGTTCCTCTGCTTCCCTACTCTGTGGTTTCAGTTTCTAAATGGATGACTGTAACTATAAATGTATAAGGAGTTTGAAAAATAATCTTATCCAGGGCAAATGGAAAACCAAAATCATCAACTTTGGAAAAGGGAGGGTTCTGCTAAAAATAACTGTGGTATTTCTGGTTTTGCCAAAACCAGTATTTTCAAATAAGCTGGGGAGTAATGCATCTCAGTGGCCACTTCCTGAGCTTGAAGACAGATAGCAACAGTCTCCTGCTCCTTACAATCAAAAAACAGCAGAATGAAATTACCAAGTGCAGACAATTTAACTGCTCCATGACAAACTTACCAATGGCACTAACAAAACAGGCAAGAATCACACCAAATATAGAGCACTGTTCTTTGGAAGACCCATAAAGAAGAGCTGAGAAATGGAAAAGGAGGAGACTAGAGAGGCAGGAGGACTGGAAAAGACTGAAGAGGGGACCAGAGTAGCAGAGACTTTCTTTTCTGAAGCCTCAGGGGCAGTACTAGAGGGATGGGGAACTTAAAGCTCCTTAACTGTTAGGAGATTATAGCAACAGAAAAATTAATAGCTTTCCCCTCTGAGCACGTGGAAAAAGAGGGAATAATAAAATCCTTAGGCATCTACTGGCAAGGCAAAATTCACAGTGAATAGGCAGCATTTAGCCCTCAGACATGGGCCAGGAATGATGGCACAGCAATACCTCCCCAAACATCTGCCTCCTGGGAGAGTCGATAGTGTGCCACCCAGCTTCCTCAGAGGCAGGAAAATTGCTGCTTTCCTCCTTCTTGTCTGTTTTTTATTTCACTCTAAAGTTTTATTAAACTCAGAAACTGCCAAAACCCCAAGAACTTTCAAAATGGAACTCAGAAGCTTAAGAAAAACAAAGGAAAGGTTCGGTCTCCACAGTACATCTGTTATGCAAAAGTGCATTTTAGGTAATTTTTAAAAAATTAGTAGCTTCAGAAGGGTATTAAAAATGAAACCTCATAGCTCGATAATTGAAGTATGACAGTTTGACTATTCATGCAACAGAAAAAAATAGCTTCCTCAAAGCATTTGTTCCATGGGTCACATGAAAAGAAAGAGCAAAGACTGTTTATTATAAGTAGTATTTGGTAGCAAATGTCAAAAAAAGTCAACTACCTAATTATCTTATTTGAAGAGAGGAACAGCTGGTATGCTTCAGTGAAGATAAACATCCAGAGTCTATCCTTGCTGTTTGAGAGTTCATCTTTTTACTTCACAGGCTTTTCTGAAATTAGCCAATGCCTTACTTGGCAGCAGAAGAGGAAGCTGCCAAGTAATTAATTCTTAAGTTCCAAGAAAGATAATATTAAATATGCTTATCTATATATTTTTGTGAATTACATATGCATGGAAAGGATAGGAATTGTGATGAAACTGTTCTGTTAGGGGAAGGGAGCAAGATTCCTCTATTTTAGGGCTTTTTTCAGAAAAATGTTAAACAATGCAAATAAAAAAAAAAAGCCTTGCTAGTAAGATGAGCTGTCACACCTTCTGGAGAAGTGTATAAATGAGCATTTTAAAACAGAAGACTTTGTAGACACAGATTGTGCTTTCCACATCAACTGCAACTTTTCCTTTTGTAATTTATACTGTAGTTTGAAAATGCCAATTGAAGGGTTATGCAAGCTTCTGCTGTGAAACAAAAACTGGAAGGTGCTTCCAAATAAATTAAGATGAAGCAAAGAGATGAAAAACATTCTAATTAATGGAATTTTTTAAAAGCCTTCTTTTCAATGAAATTGTTGTACAGTGGCTTCCTTCTGTGATCAGCTTTATATTCTTGATTGAATATCTCAGCTTGTTTTTTCCTACTGATCAAAACCACACCCACAAAGGTCCCCCATGCTGATGCACTAATCTTTGAGACTCCGGTCTTCAGTGCCCATATCAAAGTTGTTAGCATGAGGAGCTCCTACGCACTACATGGCTCGTGGCTTTCAAAGAATGAATGAATCTCATTCATTCACGGTGTTCCCCTTGGAGGTTATACACGCCTCTGTTACAGGAATGCTAGAATATACTCCACGCTTTCCTGTAATGTCCACTCCAAGTAGCTAGTAGCAGGGACCCCCTACCCCTAGTAGCAGTGGTAAAGGTCGTCCCTTACCCCCTCAGGCCACAAGCCAGGAACTCGCACATCTGCACACCAAGAGCCAAGCAGAGTCCCTGCCTGCCTTGTCTCCCTCGTTCTTTACACCATCTCTCCTTCTTTCTGCAGAAGGCTGTCACAGTTTGGTTCACATCCGTGCTCCGTGGCTCCTGCTGGAAAGCACAGGGCCCAATGAAGAGTGTAATGCAACTAGTAGTGTGAGCAGCTGCTTCCTACCACATGCCTGCCAGAAGATATAGGTGAGGAAGCCAAGAATGTGTGTGTGTAGAGGCACATATGTTACCACTCTCCTTCCTATTGTCCTCCCTGGCCAGCTAGGTCAGAAGTCAGCAGCAGGGGTGCCAGCGGGGTTTGAATGGGGTACAGCAGGATCGAGGGCTTGGGGCCAAGGGATCTGCAAGAGGCAGCATTTCCTGGCTCCCATGGGGCTTGCCTGGAGACAAGGCATGATGGCCTCCAACAGCATGATGTCTCTTCAAGGGACAAGATTTCTCAACTCTTGAGTTTACAGGCATAGCCTTTATGGGTCAGCCTCTCATTTGAGAAAGCAAAACCTGGCATAGCCCGCTGAAGAGACTGCCAACCTACAGCTGCTAATTTATGAATTACTAATTCATAAATGTAGAGCTTTGGGGAGGTCTCTTTGTCAGAAAAGCAGCACAGACTGTCTCTTTCTGACAAGCAGAAGCAGTACAGCAGGGAGTTAGAGGGGTTATGAGACACACCCCACTCCCTGGTCTCCAGCACTCATATGTGTGGGTTTTAAATCTTTTTTTTTTCTGCAATGATTCAGAGGCACCACTCAGCTGCCTGCCCTGCTAGACTTAGGACTACTGCAGCACCTCATGAATATCAATCCTCTCCCACCCTATTCACCTTCATCAAATGAACATCAAAGACTCTCCTGAAGTGCTTGGGAGGGAAAGTTAACATTTACTGTATATTAAATGTGAACTGGATACACCTCAGTTCACCTTTGCTTTTACATACAGGTCAGAAGGTTGAATCATACTGGGACAGGACTGACCTACTCAGGTTTTGCTAAAGTTATTGAGGTTGCCTAGTTATTCCTTTTAAGCTAGACTCTTAAAGAGTCTGGCACACAAGGCTGCAGGGGAGCCTCAATGTTTCTGAAAATCTCATTAGGCATCTAGCTGTAATCTGAACCCACAGCCTTAGCATACAAATATTTGACCTTTCATTACTAGAGCCATGTTCTGCAGAGGAGATGCTATTGTGAGAGCGCTGCCCTGTCTCCTGTGAACATTCTCAAGTAGCTACATTACACATCCTGAGGTGCTGAGAAACTCCTGCACTGCAGGGAAGAGAGGACAATACATAAGATTTAAATAGGGCTCCTTTCAGCTTCTAGTACTTGGGATTAGACATGCAATCCACCTGGGTTCAGAAAAAATTCTACACTTCCTGAAGCTTGGACCCCTTTATTCAGAATTAACTGTATGTCTCTGTACACAACTGAGGCATATTCTGCATAGCCAGTCCCTCTGCCAGCAGCTGACTAAGCCTCAAGGATGGAGGGGAAGAAGACAGAAAGAAGCAGGCTGGATTTTTGCCTTGTCTACCAGACTTCTCCCTAAGACTGAAAACTTGACTTGCAAGGAATCCGTTTCCTTGCAAGAACATTTTTAAGGCAGAGTACAGCAAATGCTAGTCCCCAGCCCTGCAGCAGCAGCTTCTGCTAGGGCAGATGTAAGAATCATAAAACCAAGGGAGGGAAAAAAAGTAAATAAAAATCTTGATTCCTTACATTCTTGATTCCTACAAGGCAGTGTAAGAGCACAACAGGATACTGAACTGCATATTTGTATTTTTCATGCTAAAGGCAAATAAATCACCCTAGACACTGACTCCTTAAACACTCAAGACAGATTATAAGCACAGCTTGCTCATCATTAGCACCACCCCTCAACTTTTAACAGTCGGTTTATTTAAAACCTGCAAGCTAGATTTGAGCCTTCTGCACAGAGAGGTCCAGTATGCCAAGTTGCAACCCAAAGTGACTCTTACTACTAGACTATAAACCCCAGAAAATAGGTCTAAGAGTTCATTATGAAGCTGGTGACAGACTCCTAATTATAGTGGTGCTATCAAGCATGATAAAAGCTGGTTGGTTTTATTATAGTCTCATCCAAAGACTTGTTGGATGCTGGATTAGCTCATCTTTTCACTCCTGTTGAACTGCCATATGTTTCTTTTTTTCCTTTATGTAGCATTTGGCAGGAGTTATTTGTCAGCATTTAGAAAAAGAAAACATGTCTGCAGAAACTTCATTTCTAGTTCTTTCCATGCGAAGTTTCTTGTTTTGCCTGATAAAGCCTTCAAAATTGCATTTTCATGTCTAAAGCAAAACTGGATTAGAAAAAGTTACTATTAAAACATGAAATACAGACAGTCTTAAACTGTTCTGATCACAGTACTGCAGTATAACATTTCAGTATACTTTAAAGAAACAGATACCTCCATATAAAGCTGTCTCTTTCTCCCTCCCCTTCCACATCAATTCTGCCCGATTTCATATCCACTTCAAATATCTGCAAGTAAATCAGAGCAAAATGCAGCATTTTACTAACAGATTTGATTATTTATTCATCACTACCATCTACCAGCATTGTTGCAAAGATCCAAGTTACACAGAACAAGTCACAGGAATAAAAACAATATAAATGCAAGGGCTTTAAAAAAAGCCTCTTGTTTGGCAGCTGTAAACCCACTGAATGTCACAAGCTTAGCCAATACACCATAGGAGAAAGGATTTAATTTCTTCTACCCCCAGATATCAGAGAGTTGGGAAGAACTAAGCAGCACCTGTATGGAGACAAACCTGGAAACCACAGCAGTACCTTTGCTGGACAGAAAAGCGAGCTCCAACAGTCATTTCTTGACTTCATAGACTTTGGAGAAAAACTCAAGCAATGGCAGGGCTTCACAGAAGTAGCCAGAGGAGAGGCAGATTATTTCAGCTTTGCATCAAAACATGCTCAGAAGAGGTGGGGCAGGTGGCACCATCAGCTTCAAATACGGAGCAGAATTTGGCAACAGATGAAGATTTTACTGCCCTATGTGGTTTGAATCAGACATACTTAGGGTATCACTTCCCACTGTCCTTCCTCCCCTCCCTCAGCTTTCTCTTCAGTGGGAGCACTTCTGCTATGGCAAACAAGGTGTTCTTCTGTAGGCGTCTCCTGTGAGTGACATACTCTCCCAACAAATGTCATGGGCTCATCTCCAGGTGGAAAGAAACACAGTTTATTTCAGAGGAAAAAAAAAGAAATGGCCTTGAAAGGCCACAAAAAGTGACCTAGGGGCAAGATAATGAGAACTAATAGAGCACTTGTGAGAAAAGGAAGGTCACCTGTGACAGTTGCTATTTAGCTCTGCTAAGTGGTTTTATTGATGGGTCATTAAAGGATCCTCATCCACCTTCAGCCTAAAAGAGGTTTTATAAAACAGGCAATCAGAAAAAAAAAACACCAAACAAAATTGCCTTAGGTTTAAAACGTCTTAGTCTGATATCATTATGCACCAAGAAGTGAATAATGAAGGTATGAGTTTTAATTAAATTTTATTTTTAAATTTAAGTGCAGCCATGCCTCATTACCAACTGAAAGTTCTTGTCTTTGGATAGCTGAACCCCACCATAATCCAGTTTGCCTGAAAATAAGTAGTATAATTGATTTCATGATTCTCTGAGCCCTTCCGTGTAGGCTTTTGGCTGTCCTACCATTTGCAGGTGTAGATATGTAGTAGATAAAGATTAATGCTTGTGTGCCAACCCAGAGATGCTGAGCCTGCCAATTTTAGGAGCTCTGCAAAACAAGCCATGAGATGCTCCCACAATTTCAGTGTAAGTAGGCCAAGAGAAAACTGAATGAATAAGGCAATTTTGATGGCTAGGCTATAGCTACAGTAAGCAGTGGACTGGCAGCATAGTTAAAACCAGACAGATTTCCTTGCTTTCGCTTCTTTTTCCCCTTCAGACACTGGCAGTGAGTGCTGCAGGGAAGGATTGAAATTTCACCAGCACCTGCAGTAACATGCAGGCATGAGTAGCGCCCAGCTTCAACAGTGTCTTTATACAATACCAAAGAATAACGAAAGAGCCACATGTTACTGGTGAAAAAACCTACAGTGAACAAGAGCAAAAGTAATTTCAGTGTTGATTGCCTGTAGTGTTCTATGATAAATAATCTGATTTCTGCCATTATAGCCAGAAAAAAAAAGACAAGCTATTGACAAGCACTATTAATAAATTTGATTTTTGGCTTGCATTTTGTAGCTTAACAGATGACAGTTTCCAGGAATGTATTAAGCTAACTGCTACTGTGAACAGTGTATAGGTCCCTACATATCTATTACCTATAGGGACCTCTACCTGTATCACACATACCTTAAAGCTCCCAAATGCACTCAAAAATTGTCTTGCAGACACTATTGCATTCTGCCCCACTTAAAACTACATCCCCCTCCTCTATATGGCCCGGGCTAAGCCAAGAGCCATAGGGAAGATGGGCACGGCATGTCCCGAGTGTCTGCGCACAGACCCAGGCGCCTGGGGCTGGATAGGAACCAGTTTCCCCTCAGTGAAGACCAGACTTGCACAGCCTGCACACATCACCTCTATGGGCAAATTCGCTGTTATGAATTAAAGACCTGCTAGCTAGTGTTAACTGACATGTTTTGAGAACTTGCACGTCAACCTGTTTTGGTCAATATTCACAGAAAAAGCACAAGCATCTCTCATCTCTCTGACAGCCACTCCCCTCTGTTGCCAAATCCTGCCTCCGAGCTGTTAAAAGAAAAGGTCACCTAAATTTAACAGGACTAACAAGGTATTTTCTCAGTCCTCTTTCTTGGAAACAGCTGAACTGCTCTGGCTAAATGCTGTGTTTTCTTTTTAAACAATAATAATAGAATATTCAGCAAGAGGCAGACACCAAGTTAAAGAAATCTCAGTGCAAGCTGTTAAAATTTGGCAAACTTGTAAGTGGCTGAAAATAGAGTCTTATAATGGGAAGTGTCAAACAACCTTGATAATAGGCAGCTTTACCAGTCTGCTCTGTAGTTCAAAATTATGTTTTATTACAGTGTTAAATATGCCTAAGCTCCATTTACCAGTTCCACCATTGCCAGCCCAAGAGCAGCTGCTGGCCGATGGCAAATTAACAAGTTGTAGTTTTCCTGGTGTAGACAAGAGGCTAGTTGTTTCTGGCTTTCAGCAGTCGGAGCAGGCTCATCTCAGCGGTTTTTATAGAGCTGAGCATGTTGGCATATGGCCATTAACACACTTCTTCAGTGGCTCCCTGCAGTAATAAGGTGGCCTGAACCTATGAGAAGTAAGATCAAGTCAGGTTTTTCCAGAAGCTGGTGTAAATGTAGTCAGCAGGTGATCTTGAAGAAAGTACTACAAAGTACACACATTCCAGAGTTTTTGCTATTTTGGAAAACAAATTAAAACTGAAGTTGACACTCAGGAAGCCCAGGGCCTTTACTGTGTCACAGGATGAGATTTATATGGTCAAGTTCAGAAAGGGGTCTGGGGACCTTTCTTCTGCGACAAAGTAAAAAGTGGTCTGCTTCTGTATTTCCTTCAGGAGAACCAATGCCCATTACAGAGCCAAACCCTGAAGACCATCAATCTTTTTCCTGCAAAAGATGAGCCACATGAGCTCCCAGCCTAAAAGACTGTCACTTTTCAAAAATTCAGAAGTTTTTAACAGTCTCCAAGAAGCTCTTCAAATAAATCATGCAAAAAGGCCCTTTTCTAAGGTGCCAGAATTGCATGACACCAACCAAACTTTCACCACCCAGGACCAGTCAGTCTGTGAGAAAGGCTGCCAGTTCTAAGATAGTCTAAAATTAAAACTACAGCTCACATTGTTCCTATGGAATAAAAAAAGGAGGGGATGGACACGACACCCTCCCAAGCTGCATGCCCTGGGGAAGCCAGATTTTGGCCATCACAACAACCCTGGAAGCAAACCACTACCTCGGGTGTGCCAGGGAGCAGCTTCCCAGTGCCAGCAGCACAGAGGATAACGCTTCACATGAGGATAGATCAGGAGAGCATGAAAGATTAGTTGCCTGTCAGCAATGGGCTGGGCACCCACTGGCATCTCTCCTGGACAAGTCACAGCAGGGAGCTAAGGCAGTTGGTGGCACAGCATCACAGCGACACAAACACAGCCATATCCCCGTCTTCTTGTCCCACAGTTGACTTCCTCAGCCACTTTCACACTTTATTCTTCCCTCCACAAATCAAATGGCCCCTATTAGTGGTCAAGGTCGAGGCATGGTGACGATTTGGGGCTGTGACACACAAGATCCCAGAGGAACCAGGGCTGGATCACATCATTCAACCTTCCATTTCTATGTTTCTAAAGTGAGACTAGCAGTCCTCACTGGCACAGAGTTACAATGATACATTTTTGATTCTTCAAAGCATCCACATATAACAGTAAGGGATCCAGAGAAAGATTCTGCTAGCAGTGTATAAAAGCAAAAAGAATGGATTCAAATCAATCGTGCTGCTCAGCACGGCAGTTCAGTCAGCTGTGCCTTTCACCCTGGTGATCTCAGAGGGTGCATCCTTGGCTTGTGGGACAGAAACCACTGCAAACACAGGCAGGTGTTGCCCCAAAGGTGGTGAGCATTGGTTTCATCACACTGGCACACAGGGCCAGGGGCCAGTTTCCAACTACTGGTAGTGCCAGCTCCTTTTTTACCTGGTACATGCCCAGGTTGAAATGCAAAGTGGGTACTGGATGTTTTTCAGAGAGATTAAATAATCTTTTGATCTTGAGAACAGAGGGCAGCATCTTCAGAGGCTGCATGTGCATCTTTTTCTGATGATCATGTCCTTTTGAGGTACTTGGAGAGGACATGCTCAAAACACCTCAAGTCTCAGGATATTTGACTAATCTAGACTCCAGAAGCCTTGTCTGTGTTCAGCAAAAATATGATTTGTTTCTTCAACATCTCCTACAGCCTCTCAGCTTTGATCAACATTTCCCCCATCTCAAGAGCAAAACTCCACTTCTCTGATTCTTTCCATATGTCTTCCAAAAGCAGAATCCTCTGCTAACCAATTCCTGTACCACTGGTCCCAAAGGACCAGCTCAACATCTCTGTGGCTTCAGAGCCACTTGTTGCAGGACTCCTGCTGCCCATGAGCAAAGTATAGTCCAAAAAGCATCAGGGCATCCAGAACAGCTGAGTTTTTAATTCTGAAACCACCAGGGCCAAGGTGAGAAGCTGCTGAACTCTCAAATGATCCAACATGGAAGAGTGAGGAGAATGGGAGAAAAAACCTGTTTTTTCATAGGAGGTAATGGGGATAACGAAATAGATCCAACTTGAGCTGAAAACCAAGAATCTCTCTCCCACAAGAAGGAAGCAGTAGAAAATAATTTTTACAAATTGTACCACCATGATAATAGGACAGAGATTCACTGGACTCTATCTTCTCAGGGACAGAGATACAGCAGGCTGGATTTCTCTTTTAGATTCCAGGTAACTCTTCCATGTACAGTGACTGATGGCTACCATTTAGTTCTGAAATTCTCACTTCTACCCTTCAGAAAACAATCTTAGAAAAATAGCCTTATGAGGAAAAGAAGCAAAGAATTGCAGTCCTTCTAAAGAAAGGCTCTAACAAGTGTTGAGTGCTGTGACTGAAGGAGTAGCAATACACTAAGTCTTTTTAAGCAGCAAACATGGCTAAGGAAATCCCACATATGCCTCTGTATGATTCTACCTCAGCTGTGCCCATTCTTGTACTAGACATTGTTAACGGGTTCCTGAGGCAACACGGATTTAAAAAAAAATAGACAAAATTAAAAACTTGTTTATATTTTAAAGTAAAATAATAAATCTACTTATTTCAGTTGTCTCTGGCAAGCACTGACAGCAACAGAAGAAGGAGACATCCTCCTTAGGATGACCAGTAGAAAGCCACTTAAGGGAAAGCTTAAGATACTCAAGGTATCTCAAGACCACAAAGAGATGTGAAGTTTGGAACATGACTGGAACCTGGTACACCTGTGTCCTAGTTCTGCCTGTCTGCCTATAGCACTGGTACGGATATGGCAGAGCAGTCATTTACAGAAACATCTTGCAGTGCTTCAGTATGGAAGTATTCCCGGTAACTATGCCAGTCCAAGCTAAAAATAAATATTAACTGTTAGTCATTTGATCCCTGTCCAAAAGCCTGGACAACTCGTTGCAGGAAGTTTCTCTGTGAAGAAAGGACAACAGCAATAATACCCAACAGCTCTTGAAGCTATAACTGCTGAGATGGTATTTCTTTCTTATATAACTTTCTCTCCTATAATAGGATTTGTAATATATATATACGCGTACCTCAGCCTCATGATATTGATAAGGATTTTTCCTTGCAAACTACTGATTACTTCAAAGGAGCAGTGTCATCAGTGGAGAAGCAACTTGTTCAGGCAGGAAGGTGTAAGAGAAAATGATTGTTCTGCATTCAAGGAGGAGAAATAAGTACTCTGTCCCAGTTCTCTCACTAAAGAAGTACACTGCAAATTGAGACAGCTCTTACTTAGAAGATAAAAATATGCATGTTGCCACAGAGTGCTTTCTATTTGAAATGCAGGAAGGTTTGGGGGTCAAAATGGGAGAGAGAGGGACATACTTCAATCCTCTGGCTGTTTTAGGGAGGGGCCTAGCTATAGTTCTGTTAAGAAACTCAAGACACTGAACAAGAGAGTAAAATAAAGTGCTGCAGCAAAACCTTGATGGAGCATACCAGGAAATTTGGGCTGGTTTTCTGCCTGAGAAGAGAAATGACCAGAGGTAGCACAAGCAGCAGCAGCTCCTATGTTTCCTCCAGGCTGGAGAGAGCATGGCCACCTCCCAGCTTCCTCCTCTCTCCCTAAACCACAAACTCCTTTCCCAGCCTGCAATCTCTCTTCCCACTGCTCTGGCAAGGGCATGTCTTTCTCTTTCCTTTCTTTGCCTTAGCTCCAAGTTGCCAAGCAGGTTAAAAAAACCAAAAAAGATCTGAACATGTCCACAGAAGGACTTGGGGGTTAGGGAGATCGTGTGTCATGTTAACAGACCACAAGTGTTTTGTGCAAGAACCACCTTTCTGATACTGTTGGGAAAATTATTAACTTTTTTTGAAAATATGGATGGATGGGTACCTATTTTCCTCAGACAACATTCTACTGTTTCTTTTCTCTCCAGCATTAAATAAAACAATCACTCATTAGCAGTGCAAGAACATTAAATCAAATAAAATGGGAAGCAGAACCGCGAAGTTAATATGCAAGAGCAAAATATCACAGAGTCAACTGAATTAGCACCACTACTCAGCTTTCTTTATGTCTAGCTGAAATCTGTTTCAAGATTGAAAGCATTCAACAAGACTAAGTAACGCTAAGAGTAGGAGGAAAGAGTTTCAAAGAACTTGCTTCATAAATATCCCTTGATATTGTAGGATAGTACCCTGAAATGAAGTTGAAGCAAGCCATATCTGTAAGATTAGACTATGGTTGTATTGCAGGTACTAATAACAACAGCAAGCAAATCATGCCACCCTGACTGTGACTAGGTCACAGTTATATTCTCATCAGACACCTTTCAGAAAAATGGAGAAGCAAATGTTCCCTAAAACTGCCATTAGCACAGCATGGGCTGCTGGGTGTATTTGGCTCAGGTGCCTCAACCTTAGCAGTGGCTTTGCACCCACTGGCCTTCTGCTGGAAAACCTGAGGCTTTCAGGCACACCGAAATGGAGACTCAGGCACCCTCTCAACCTGCCACAGCAGTATTTCATTTGAGTTTTGGAAGTCAGCAGGCATCATTTTCTGAGAAAGTCATAGAAGACATTAGACAGCATTTTTAAAAGCCCGTATGATTTGCTCCCATAAGTTTATAAGTGTGAGCCAAGAAGCTACAGAGGTTGAAGACTTGTTAAATACCACATTATAAGAATGTTTTAGAGAACAAAACATGAAGTGTTTTACCAATATTTAGGGACAGAAAATAAGTTCACTGTGGAAACTGCAGACCATTTAAGACATTGATCTTGAGCAACAGAACCTAAATGTTTGTAGAAAATGAAGAACATACAAAATTAAGATACAGAATCCTCAGGAAAATAGTCAGTATATCTCTAGGAAAATCAGACCTATAATCCTACTCAGAAAATGTCCCCAGCCTGACAAAGTTAGTTAAAGAAGGCACATGATGTCTTTCAGCAAACTAAGCATCTTATAGCTAAGCTCTTATAATTAAACAGTTCTAGAGACAGATGCCACACAAGTTAGCAAAGCAGATTAAATAGCTCATAATTCTCAAAAATTATCATTCAATCCTTGGTATACCAGCTCTCCTAGTCTTTATAAGAAACAAAACCTGAAGCAAAAGTCTTCCAGGAATGTGGAAGTCCTAGTTAAGAAAGATAGTGTTGGTATAAATCCATCATTCCATCAATTTTCATGCGACCTGAACAAAAGGACAAATCAAGTTCAAAGATATGATGATGTGGATCACGAGGTACAATAAACTCAATTGAACAGCAGCATTATTACTGTAACCAAACAAGACTGCAGAGAAAGCAGACCCAAAATTTAGTTCACAGTGTTGGAATGTAATTTGGGAGACAGTAATGTAAAAGATCACTAGGGTCACACTTGTTTACCTGCTAGCACAATCACTCCAGGGAAGTGGAGAGAGAGAGCAAACATGATGCTCCAACACACGCAGCATCAAAGCACCATGTTGAAATTGTGAGATGTAATTACATCATTTAACATTGGATTTCCTAAACTGTATCTCTTTCTGACATTGACTGCTTGAATCTAATGTCATTAAATCAGTAAGAGCTCAGATGAGAGATATATGCTCTATTTAAGAACTAGACTTAAAGACAGACACTATAGCCAATCCATTTAACTTTGTTGAGAGGAGGTAAAGAGAGGATGATAAAGAGGTGACAAGCATTGTCTGTGTCAGCTTATAGATGTTAAGTCTTTTTCTAAGAGTTGATTTGATCAGAGAATGCCAATCCAATGGATTGAAGCTGTTCTTAGGAATTTGGCAGATTTTATAAGCATTCCCACATCTCATAGGTGAAATAAATCATTGAGAAAAGACCACTGGCTACTCCAGAGTCAATTTTCTTCACAGAAAAAACAAGGCAAACCAACATTATGGGCATCTGAACTGAGGAAAGAATACAAAGTGCCTTTTCAACTCAGAATTAACTACTGCAGACTACTTGATTTTTCCTGTTTTTTCCAGTCAGCCTCTCACTTGTTAGACAGGGATCAACTGCTTCCATAGGTCCCCTCTGACCCTCGAAGCAACAAGTGCAGGTGCTCATTTCCATCAAGATCTGACCCCAGCCTCTCCCAGAGCCAAACCAAAAGCCCCCCTTTTTGGACAGACAAAACTTGCTGCTCTGACATTCCTTCCCTCACAGTGTTTGCTCATACTCAAGACACACCGGGGAAAATGAAAATGTGACTTTAGCACAGGAATAACTGGTGACCATTCAGAAACCATTCAACAGACGTGGTAAAGTAATATAGTGCAACTAACTTCTCTAAAGACATGTCTTTAGCTTCCAGGCTTCATCCTTACTGGAATATGGCACTGAATTTTTAATTATACTGCTACTATGAAGTGGTAATGAGCATTAGCGGATGACTCAGAATAATAATTACTAGGTGGTGCTATCATGAAGGTACAATTTTAGAAGCCAAGCAGGTGTTACTTTCCTGAATGATTCAAAAATCACAAGCAGCCAATCCTCCGGCTAATTGCACACGGAAGATCTGCACATCTGAAATGCCTTTTTTCACATGTCCAAAACAGGCGGAGAAGGAAGTTTTTCCTTAATGCCGCTAAGCTGATTGGTTGTCAGTGTTCAGAAATAATTCCCCAAGTACAAGGTTTGGCTTTTTCATGATGTGTCAAGCATCTCTCTATTAAAAAGGTTAGGTTGCCTTTTCTTGCAGAAAGAAATGTTTCAGGCTTGCTTCCACCTAAACCTCCCACAGCCCCCAATTCAGAATGTCAGTCATTTTGCATCAGTGGCAGCAGCAGCAATAAATGCCTACTTGTAATTACAGCATATTGGTTTTAACATTACAGGGTCTGTAATAAATGAGTAAAATAAATATACATAAAGCTTCATTAAAAAAAAGAAACCACATGAAAAAGGGGGCTATTTTTTAAGTAGCAGAATACGTATTTGAAAACAGTCAGTAACCCTGGAAAATTGCGCAGAACAGTCTTATAGCTCTGAATTCTGGTAACTTGTTGGAAAATAGCTGTTATAAAAGGCTTCCCTTTTCTCCTGAATTGTTCTCCAGTTTACCCCACTGCACCATAAATTGAATCATGAGAAGATTTCAATGTCTCCATTTCTAATGAAAAGCCAGCTGACTGGGGATAATATATCTATGACATTTGTACTATGGAGTATTTCAACATGAGATTGTTTGTGACAGCAATTCAAAAGTACTGAATCTCGCAACTCCCTTCTCTCCTGGGTGCTTCAGCAGTTCTTTTTTCAATCACTCTTGAAATAGCTGTATGATGGAGTTGTATGGGACTTGTTATGGGAACAATAGATAGCTGGTTAAGTATGTTTTTTAAAAAACCCACAGCTTTTCCTTTTGCATATCTTAAATCCTCTCCCACAGCACTGTTACTTAAACAATTCAATTAAAATTTTGGGTGATAGCGTGCTCTTAATTTCCTTATCGAATAACTGGTGCACAAAAAAAAGGATGATTGGGAAGTCTTTCCCCATTATATGGTGATTTTTGTATTTGTAAGGGGTTTGCAGGGAGTTAGTGATAGAGGCAAGAAACAACAAAACCCTGGGCATGTTGGGCCATCAGTCGTGACATGGACTGGTGGAGGAATCCTGTCTTTCACCACAAGCATGCCCACGGTGACTAATGCCTTCACACCCTGCAGCATGGGATCACACTCATCCCATGGTTATGTCATTTTTAAAGCATCTGGTGCAATTTAGAAATACAAACCTAAAAACCAGACAGGCACGTACTTGGTAGGTCTACTATACAGAAAAGCAGTGATGCAGTCACAGGTAAAACAAATAAATATTGATGTTCACCCTTCTTAAATCTGAGCCGGGGAGTTTACCTGTCTACTACCTTGCTTTGAACACCAAGAAAAGATGAATTATCCACCTGTTACAACTGGCAGTTGAGCAACACAGAAGAGATGTTTGCAGTGGTAGATAGATGAGCTTCATTACTTCGGAACTAGCTTCTTGTATGGAGACGCTATACCCATTTTAGGCCCTTACTAAAGCAGATTACTCTATCTATTACCACTGCAAGCAATCTCCACTATCAGACATATTTTTAAGTTATCACATGAGGCAAGCTGCCCTCATGGATGGTATACACCCAATTAACATGCTGCAAGAACAAGGAAAATTTCTCTCTGATCTCCTCCAGCTCCCTCATGTGCACACAATGCCCCAGAGCTCCACAGTGGGCTCCTCCACTGGCTTATGCCACCAAACCTATGTGTCAGTGCTCAGCTCTGGAACTCCCAGCACAAAACTGCAGAGCTATTTATTATTGCATGTAGTTTAAAGATAGCAACTTTTTATGAAATTAATCACATTTATTCTCTTGGGCACCACTGGAATGTACTGAAGTGAACTCAATGTAGGGCGTAATTCAGGAAGTGTAACTACATTCACTGAAGATATTTAAATGTTAATCTGTAAATATGTTTGTTCCTTATTCCATCAGAATATATTTCCATTTCTTTGAGCCCTTGAGACCCTCATCAGACAACACCATCTCCCTTAGAAGGCTGGAATCATAAGAAAATGACACTACCGAACCTAGGCATTTCAACTGGAGCCCATCTTCACACCCACAATCATCCAGAGCCACCCCCTTGCCACCCATCGCTAAATGAGCTCAAGACACTTTTGAAGAACAGCCCAACACATCCACTGTGATTGTGCTAAGACACTTTGAATTAAGGCCCGTGGTACCATCTACTTTGATGCACAGCTTTTTGTGTTGTTCAGAAACCTGAGAGCTGTCCTGATAAGGCAGAGGAAACATCCTCTACTTCAACATACTTCCCTGAGAACAAACTTCATCTCACTTTCTGCAGAGCAGCCCAAACTAGTCATTAGATTATTTCTGTTTTCAAGGAGACTGAGCCCTCCCAGGGGCAATTCAGCTTCCCTAGTTCAGGTGCTTATCTCAGGCTCACATGAATCACCTCAGCCTCCCCTCTTCCCATCCCCTGATGATTGTTTGCTGTAAATAAACGTACAGAGCTAGAAATTAGGTGTCTTGCTGAAGACAGCCAGGGAAAATGAACCACATTTTAACAGTAGCCAGCAGCAGCCACTGAAGACCATTCATTTTTCATGCCAAATATCTTCCCATATTCCTAAGAAAAATGAGTTTCAGGACTTTCTAAATTGAAAGTTGCATCAAGGCTTTAAAGTTACCAAAGGTCTTATTTTCTATGTATGTGTCTAATCTCTTTTCCATATCACTGGCATCTAAAAGCTTCCTGCAGCAATTCCATGATTTAGCCTCCCCTTGAACAGGAGAAGGGGCAGAAGAGGGAACTGGACTCTAGCCTGCTGTCCGGTAATTACATTGTTCCTAGTCTGTACTTTTAAATGACATCATATTTTCTCTCTCATGCCTTTTTTCACCCTCAACTGAAGAATTTTTCTTCTAAGAAAAGGTGCCCCAACCTTCAGGTGAAATGAGCAGAGCCCCCCAGAGTATCTAAGATTCAAAGGTTTATGGATCTATAAAATCACAGGGATAATTCTGATTTTGCTCTCTACTCCTCTCCCAGTATTTCTTATTTTCTATTTACTTTACTGACCACCACTGCACACTGAACTGACATTTACAAAGTATTATCCACTGCACCTCCAATAGTATGTTGGGGTTTTTTAGGCCCTCAGCAAAAAGAGGATTATTTCCTTTCCCCCTTCATGAATTATTTTGCATTCCTTGACACTGAATTTCATTTCCCCTTATTTCCAGCTCTGTGTTGAAAGAGTCTCTGCAAGTGATTTCAGGCAGCTTCAGGTCAGATTATTGTAAATAATTTTGGTATTCTCTACAAGTTCTGTCATCTACTTAAAATCAGATCATTGATGAATACGTTGAACAGCTCCAACAACAGATCAGGTCTTTGAAGGACTCATCCCAGTAATAGCTGCTATAGAACAAGGATGCTAATCAGGTATTCAATTTCTTTGTTTCCTATTTTTAATCACTTAGCACATTTTCTTTCATTCCCTGATAACTGTGGTTCGAAAATGTTTTTGTGAAATATAGCTTTTACTTTGTTTTCAAAGAGCTTTTTACAAAGTACCAGCTAGATCTGCTGTATCCATACAGTAGCTTCCCTCCAAAACTTGCACAGAATCACAAGAAGCAAACTCCCTTTACAGAAGACATGCTGTCTCCTCTCTGGTTCACTATATTTCTGTTATCTACTGCTTCTATTCCTATTCTGATTTCTACAAAACTATGTAATACAGGAGCAAGATCTACTGATAAGCTCCCTACGTGACCCCCAGAAGCCCTCACAAGACCGGTATATTATTGGTTTATTTAAGCAGACAGCAAACTAGGAGCAATTTCTTATTTTTATTCCTCTAGATCTCTGCATGAACAGCATCCAGCTCCAGTGCCTTGTTACCTTGTTACCAGAATTTTTTTTTTTGTGAGAAGCCTTTTAGAACTGACATTTCAAAAAGCGCCAGGCGACTATCAAAAAGACATGTCTGGTCCAGTGAAGGCAAGTCCCTGCAATCTGGCTGCCTTGAAGATACCAACAGCAGTTTTAGCAAAGCTAAGGATCTGTAGCCTAAGAGCAGCAAAGGCATGAGAAAAGAGGGAGTACAAGGTAAAAGGATAAGGGATGAGTCATGCTATTTAAAATAACTGACATCTAAGCTTCCCTTCATTTTGGCACCTAATAACGTGCGTGTCCTCAGCGCACTCAGACTGGAGGATAGGGGTAGGGGCTCTGTTGTGAATCTACTGCATAAAGATGCCACCCATAGCCCCCTGGGGTGGGACACCCTCGTGCACAGTAAGTCAGTCTGCAGTGAAACCTGGGTCAACCCGGGTGCGTCGTTCCCCATGTGCAGTGGGACTTCCAGTACTGAGGATCCCACACCACTTTAACAAGGAGAGGAGGAAAGACAAGCTCTCCCCTTAACTTCAGTAAGCATGGATCTATCCTCCATCTAGGGTGGTGGGAGCTGTAGCATAGGCCCATCAGAAAATAATGAAGGAACCTCATGAACAGGGATTTGAGCACATTGCCACTATTCACTTCGGTGAACGGTACTGTAGTTTGCAGTAGCTGTGCCAACCCCAAATATTTCCAGAGCAATGACTCAGATGATTTTCTTCCCATGGAAAAAAAAACCAACCATGAAGCCAAACACACATGGGGCATCCGCTTCCCCTCCCATATGGCTTTATTTTCATTGTGTGATCTTTGAGCAGCAATGCACTTTTACTGCTTTTGTCTTTCGCTACAGATTTTGAAATATAGGAATTCAATTGAAAGCCGGAATTATTTATAATGTGACTCCAGAGAACTGTGCTTTAACAGAAAATACCCCAAGAAATATTGCCAGATTCATGGAAGAAGTCGTATTTTAGACCACACTTAAGTGATGCAGCAACAGTGGAAATTTAGCATGTGTATCTGCAGGTAGATAATTAAATAGGTTTGCAGCTTTCGATCATGTAATTTCATAAACGCACTTGCCCAAGCATTGCTCAACATCACGTTGATCACCCTGGCAAAGAGGCCAGGATTTCCAAGTTTGGATTTGTTTTACAGTCCCTCTCAGAAAAAGTACAATTCAGGAAAGCCCAAGTGCTTAGAATTTATTTTATTTTTCTGGAACAAAAGGTCCAAGCAGGATATAGCTTTACAGTTCCTTTCAATAATTTAAACACTATCAACATAAAATATAAGTACTGCAGTTATAGCCTCATATTTAGAATAAATATGCTTCAAAAAGCTAGGAAAATTGTTATTACACTCAGATGATTGTTAATTCTTCCATCTCGAAGAAAAAAAAAACAGGTTTAAGAAGCTAAATTAGTAGCACGTAAGACAAATAAACAGATTTTTAAAGAAGCTGTGTGAATTCTTCAAATTCATTTTTGCCAAGAGCCCATCTGGGACTGACTTCCATCACCGCAGTACAAGAACTTCATTAGAAACAGCAGCTGAACATAGGTTTTCTTTTCTCTCTTGAACACAGCTTGCAACTTTTCTCACAGAGAGATGAGCAGCAAAGACTCTGTCTCCCTACAAAAAGCCTACCTGCAATTTTCTTCTTCAGCTTCATACAGACGTAGAAGACAAAACAGATTACCCCATGAATGAACAAGCAAACTAGCTGTCAGTCAGACCAGACAATCTCAGTACAAATAAAGGAAGATTACTGAAAAATACCTGGTTTGATATGGTGACAGGAATCACTCTCGTCAAGTTGTATTAATACACAGTGACTTGCAGGCTACTTTGGGTGCGTTACTTCTCCAAACTTCTTCTTTTCTCAGGACTGTAAATGCTGAAATACATTTTTCTTATGCCCCCAGTACCAGGTGGTTGGGTTGTTTTTGGTATGATTCATAATCAACTGCTTTAAAATCTTATTTTTTCCCCCATGATTTAAGTGAATGTGTCATTGTCACTTGGGAACAAGCAACAAAAAGTATGAACAGGAACACGTTCAGCACAGTGAGCAAGGCCAAATACGTTTGTATCTCTGTCTTTCAGCATAACTAGAACAATTTCAAAGTTTCTCCCCTAGACTTTGCTGCAAACTCCTACCCCTTGCTGAGAACTCAGAAGTGGCTGTGCCAATTCAGCCTTTCATTTTAATTAAATCTAAAAATCAGGAGTTATTTAACATTATTTTATACTGCTTAGAGTCAGTAATTGGACTCCATGTGCCTTTTCCTTTTGCAGCCAAGGGCATAATTCTGGCAGGTTCACATAGCTTTTGCTCACAAGTGCCGAGTACACAGATCCTTCAAGCCAATTGGGACACAGCTAACAGATGCTCGGAGAGGATGTTATGGGTGGCTTTTATAAGGGCTAGGCTCTCTCTGGCTGCTAGACAGGATTCCTCAGAGAGGTGAGCCAGGAAAAACTAATGCCTAAGTAGAAGCTCCTTAGCAAAGCAATTACAATGCAGCTAATGCCCATGTCTTTTCCAGGGCTATGATAAACCCAGCTCCAGTGCAGGAAAAAATGAGGTTACTGGAGAGGAACCCAGGCACAGGCACTGAAGATCTCATTCAGACTACAAGGACCTTCAGCCTCGGCCCCTCTCCAGCTCCACTACGACACAACCATTGCATCTGATCTTGTGACTCATCCTGCATGAGAAGACTCGTTGTATTTGTAGACACAGCCCAATCTTGATCACTTTGTTTTGGACTAAAACAGAATTAGAGCAATTTAGCTATACCAGTGTAAACAAGGTGGACAAGGGACACCTGACTCAGCACTGCTGTCATTCCACGGGAAAATGTCCCCAGCTCCCCTCCAGTCTGGTTGGGCTCTGTCGGTACTTATGGCAGATGGGGCTATGCCTTCAGTCCTGTCACCAAGGAGTTGAAGTAAAAGTCTCACCAGCTCCCAGGGAGTTCCTTGTACTCTGTTTTACCAGCTTTTAGCAAGTGGGCAGCAACTTTGGGGAGGGGTGGAAAGTGCAGAAGCACCTGGGGAAGGATGCCACTGCACTTTGCCAATCCTCTGGCAGCGGCAAAGCGGGTTTGGGGAGTTGCCTCTTCCCCACTGCCGCCACCCCTATGCCTCCCTGCCAGCACAGGAGAGCTACCACACCTTTCCCCTGTGCTAATTCAGCTGCTTACCTAACCGCAGGCAAGCTGGGTACACATTCACACATAGAGTTTAAAAATAAAACCTCCAAAAGAGCACTGTGTTCTTTAAAAAAACCCAAACAAATCACCCCCAAATCAAAACATCTCACAGGTCTGGCACAAAGCACAGCCCTGCCAGAAGCTGAATCAGCTGGGGAGGAAGCAGTGCCCACCAGCTGCAGAGAATGAGGCACAAGGAACCGGGGGCAGGATGGAAACCACCGAACTCCACCCCTCCCCACAAAGAAAGAGGAACAGCACTTGGCCTGAAAGCTACTTTTGTAGACAAGGGATGACTACAAGCATATTAAAATCTCTTGGAGGTAGCCCAACCAGCACGACACATGTTTCAACATAATGCATATGCGCTGCCAGCAGCAAGCCTTCATCGTGGGGTACATGCAGTCCCACAGTACCTGAGCCACCCTGGGTATGCAGGCTGCAAAGCCATCTGGGCCCTGGCCATATTGATGGTCTCAGGTCCACTGGTGGCAGATAAGGCATGTTTTATTTACCTTTCATTTTTAAGGATTTAAATCGCTCTTCCTTCTGAAGTTGATACCAGGGACCGGGAGATTAATATTCTCTTAAGAAAATGCTTACATTTCTTCAGTCATTTGACTCCAGAAGCTGGGGATTTAAGCTGGCAATAAACTATTTTCAAGACTAGTGATAAAATTGTACAAATTGGCATTAGCCTACCAGACAAACACATATCTCCCTCTGAAAGCTCCCTTCCCCACCTGTCAGGCAAAATCTCTTGCAAACACTGCCATGTCTCTCTGTGTCTCTGCACCTTGCTCACACAAGCTTCCTTCAGCTCCCAGCAGGAGCCAGTCAAGGGACTTTTTAATCCCACCTCCCTGCTGCTCAGACCCTGACACTAGAAAACTCATACCCATCATCAGAGCAAAGTTCAAGCCAGTGACTCCCATACTCTGGAGGCCAGTACTGGGTCCAGTCCTCTTCAACGTCATTATGAGTCATCTGAATGATGGGGCAGTGCACCCACAGCAAGCCTGCAGATGACGCACAATCAAGACGAGCGTCTGATACACCAGAGTCGTGCTTCCGTACAGAGGGACCATGACTGACTGGAGAAATGGACCAACAGGAACCTCATGAACAATGGGAAGTGCAAAGTCCTGCACCCATGGGGAACAACCCCAGACATCAGTATATACTGAGGGCCATCCAGCTGGAAAACAGTCTGGCAGAAAAGGAGCTGGGGGTCCTGGTGTACGCCAGGTTCAGCATGAGTGAGAGACATGCCCTTGGTGCAAAGAAGGCCGACGGTGTCTTGGGCTGCATTAGACAGAGTGTTACCAGTAGGTTGTGAAGGTGAGGCCACACCTGGAGTACTATGCCGGTTCTGGGCTAAGTACAAGAGAGACATCAACATACTGGGGAGAGTCAATGAAGAGTCACAAATACAATTGAGGGATTGGAGCACTTCTCCTGTGAAGAAAACCTGACAGAGCAGTGACTGTTCAGTCTAGAGGAGAGAAAGCTCGTGGGGAATCTTGTCAATATATATAAATAGCTGAAGGGAGAGTGCAAGGAGTATGGAGCCTGCTGCTTTATAGTAGTGCCCAGTGACAGGACCAGAGGCAATGGGCACAAACTGAAACACAGGAGCTTCCTTCCGAACATCAGAAGACACTTTTCCACTGTGACGATGACCAGGCACTGGCCCAGGTTGCCCAGAAAAATTGTAGAGTCTCCATTCCTGGAGATATTAAAAAGCTATCTACACATAGTCCTGAACAGATGGCTTTAGGAGGAGCCACTTGAGCAGGAATGTTGGACCAGATGACCTCCAGAGGTCCCTTCCAAATCTCAACCATTTTGTGATTCTGTGATCTCAGGAAATAAAGGCCACACCAATCTGTCCCCCAAGGTTACCATCAGCAGTGGTTAGTATGAGCCAATACCTAAACTAGGTTACCCACACACATTTAGACCTCTTCTTGAAGGTGGAAAATCAGCAGTGCCCTTTGGTAGCTGTGTAAGAGTGAGCAAATCCTGCAGGACTAGGGCAGAGGCTCTCAGACTGTGGTCAGATACTGGGTGCCATGGGAAATGACACCCAGTTGAAGGCAAAACAATAAGCAGTGTGCCACAGCCATGCCCGGAGAGCATCACCTGTCAACTGTTCATCCATGCAGCAGCACGGCAGAGAAGTGAGAGAGGTTAAGAGGTGACGATATGTGCTGGTTCAAAAAGCTTGGAGGCTGATGAGATAGGAAGGTGAGGGAGGAAAGAAGAGTCTGTATCTTCTTCAGCACAGTAGCAAATGTCTAGGGTTACAGAAAGTACCAGCACAACACACTTTATACTCATACTTCAGTTTTTTCTTGAAACCCACTTTTTTGCACGTCTGAGGAGCTATTCTATCTAGAAGAGTTTTAAATGCCATAAAAGTCTTTAAGTTCCATAATATTGGAAAAGTGAATAGTAGAGACATCCTCACTCAGCATTCACCCCTGTGTATCCATTCCTATGAAAGGTTAAATGTAATATTCAAAGATGCCTTTTTACCAAATCCGCAGAAAACTACCACTGCTTCACTAGTTTGACTAAAGCCTATGTGCAGCCGGAATTGGCAAATGGCTTAAATAGTCCTATGGACACTTACAGGTAGGAAGGCTGGGGGAAATTGGAACATATGAGAATATCTATTATAGACTACTGAATTAGCTTCCAAACACATCCCAAAACCACTCAGTGCCTGCCAGAGCATCTCAGAATTAATCATTACTGGAGGTCCTAGGAGATCTTTCCTTGTGGGAAACTGAGCTGCTGAGTCCTGGCCTCCAGCCAGCCCTGTTCTGTGCCCACCTTCCTGGGCCCAAGGGCATCAGCACTAAATGACGAACCTGGTCCACCACAACAAGGAGCTTTGGCTGTGCTGAAAAAGGAAGATCTGTTCAGTCAGGTCCATCACACACCCTCCATCATGCCAGTGCTACCCATTTTTCTCCACCATCTTCTCATTTGCAGCTTGTCTGTGCCTAAAGGCAGAACAATCATCTGCCCTGAGCAAAAAAGAAAGATGTGAAAGCTATAAACTTCCTAAACATCCCTCCTGCCAACACCTGTCATTCATTTCTACATTTCCTATTTGCTCTGTTTTCATTTAAGGTATTATATGACTCAGATGAGGCCTCAACAACTTCAAAAGAATTCCTGTGTCTGACTGCCTCAGCTTTATTAAAAGTAACCGAGCCATTGATCATCATCAGAAGATGTAGTCTCAGGAGAAACGATATCATTTGTAAACAAATGATCCTGTGAACACAAACACTCCACCAGCTGCGAATAATAGGGAAACAAATACGTGGTTGGGAAGGCGAGAAGCCGTCCCAGCACACCAATGGACCATCTTAGGGATAACAAAGAGAGTCGCACCTTTACAAGCAGCCCAGCTAACAAGAACAGGCTCTTCCAGAGGCAGGGCGAGGGGGAGAAGCAATTTTCTTTTGCTGTTTTCAAGTATCTAAAAGCAATTTCATGCTGCTGGCTTAGGATGCGAGCAAGCAAGACTGCTCATCCCTAATACAACCAATTCCCTACATTCAGAGGGTGTTTTTTTCAGCTGACAGTTTCCATACACACCCTCACATGCTGCATTTCATGGCTGACCAAAGAGTGAATTCTGGAGAAGGAAATGCATGACTGCATGGAAACACCTGTGAAAAATCAAACTATTTTCCTTCCCTTACCGCCAGCTAGCTACAAACAGGATCAGCCTGTCTGGGATATGAAACTTGTGTCTACAGAAACAAATAAATGATGATCAGCACCACGGATTAGAGCACATAAAGAGTGAAAGATGCTATATAAAACTCCACCGAAGCATCTGCCAGGTACAGTCACTCATTCTTCAAGAGTAGTGGACCAAATACCCATAAAAATGGACTTTCTAAAATAAATGCCTTCATAGGAAAGGTCAATGTTTCATATTGGAAAATGCAATGGACAACTCCTAGCAATCACTTAACTGGAATACAATGCAGGTTCAAAAGCTGCTGCTGCCGGAATGGAGCAGCTATTGTTCAGTTCTGTTTTGTGGAAGGTAAAGGATGCCAAAATCTGCACCAGATTCCCCACATTCCCCAACAAAGAGTATGTTTAACATATTCAGTTGAATACCACACGATTCATATGGAAGCCATCAAGAATATGCAGAAGTTTGTCAAACAGAAAGTAGTCATCTAACCAAGAGTAGTCACAGCAGAGCAGACACAGACAAGGACCTTTTGGTCTGCAGCCAGAATCCTCAGTACCTAGAAATAATGACTCGGTAAGACAGTGTCCCCAGTGTCAGCTGGGGCAAGTTCCTACCTTTCCAGAAAACCACCTGGTAAAATCTTCTTTGAAGAAATCACTGTGCATGGAGGGGATAAAAAAGAAACAACCTCATATTATTTTCACTGCTGGTCAAATTCATTATGAAATCTAAAGCATGTCAGCTAGCCACCAAAAAGCCCAGCTGAGCTGATGCCTTGAAGTGAAATTCAGCTTGCTTAAGTTCATACAGAGTACACCTATCAGCAGCTCACTTGCTTTGGGGGCTAAGGGTGTTCATCAGTGTGTAAAGGTGCTGAAGGAAAGAAACAGCAGCACTGCCATGTGGTTCTTCAAAAGAAATGCTGTAGCAGTCGGCAGATTCAGGCCTTGTCTAAACTCAAACAGCTTCTCTAGGCAGTCTAGAATTTCCTTTGAAGTATCTGTCTCTGAGCACATATGGTCCTGGAGCACATCCACACACATTCACCAGAAGGGAATGAGAGTGGGTGGAATACATAAGACTATCCCTAGGAAAGGGAGAAGGAAGAGAGAGAATAAAAATTCTGGCATAAACAAACAGCTGCTATTTCTAGCCCTCCTGGTACCCTCTCTTCCAGCCCAATGCCAGTCTGCAAGATGCCTTGTTCAACTTAAGAAACAAACAGAGAATTAAAAGCGCAAGAGCATGCACTTTTACAGCCCAGTTATGACCACTTACAAACATACTGTAAATCTACTCACTGCTTAACACACCAGGTACATCCAGCAAATGCATTTGCTCAGTGTGTACTCAATGTAGCTTGATATTCTCCATGTATCTTGAGTGTGCACACTCAAGAAAAAAAAAATAAATTAAATAAACAATAAACCAAGTCTGGATTAGAGTCAGTCCACAATAGCAGGGAAAAAAGAGTAATTATTGACAGTGGCTTGGTTAAGCTTACAAAAGCTTAATGGAAAAAGATTTTTCCGTAATTGCCAACTCTAACCTTTTGTCCAAGCTCAGTGGGTACATTACCTAAGTCAGCAGGAAGTTTAGCCACTCTACATGAAATTAATAACATTTATGAGCTGACCCATAGCCCATAGCTTTTAAAACAAGAGCTCTGAAGAAGTTTCTGTCCTTCCATCAAGGAACAGTGCATGCCACACTTAGTCACTCAAAACAAAACAAAACAAAACATCTCCCCCACTCTTCCAGGCAGCTTTAGTCCCTGAAGACTAAGCTTCCCTCTTTTGCATACTCAAGAGGAAATTAACCTTACATACTAATTAGAGAAACAAAAACAAGCATCTCAAGAGCAGTGCATCCCATCTGCTGACCTGCCAGTATGTTGTGTGGCAGCAGGTTCCACATCACCTGCGTACCCCTCTTTGCTCACCCAAATGCCCTAAGAAGTGCTCCATGCCCCGAATCAGGCCTCGGCACACCTACCCCTGTGCTTGCAGGCACATTTCTCCATCCTATCCATTCACTCACCCGAAGAACAGATCTTGCTGGTGTTGAAAGGATGTGTTCCAAGCCTGGGTACCTACCAAATGGCTGTGAGTGGACCTGCACACCAAATGAGAGCTTTCAGCCTGGTTTTGTATTCACGTTTATGGAGAACAAGATAAGCTAGTTTAACTAATGCTGACCCAGTTCTTTCCACTTTACAGTGGAAAGAACCAAAACAGATATGAGAAGTTAAAATATATTCCTGAAGAGATACTGTTCATCTGTTTTGAAGTGGCAAGCATGAAATATTTGAGTATCTGTGATAAAATTCTAGGTGATGACTGAACAGAGCAAAAACAGGTCAGCAACTTGACTTAACAAAATTGTGTTGAAAACCATTAACAGGAATACAGCACACATGCTTTATAAGATGGTACTTTTCAGTGTCGTAGACTAAGAAGAGAACAAGAAAAGTCAAGGGGGGGATAAACAAGGCTGGCTGGGAATTGATTGCCACCTCTGAAATTTTAGTGGAACAGTTGGAGCAAGAAGCTGACTGCAGCTGAACTGAAAAATCACTATCTGTAGCTAGGTTAGTCATCTGCTGTTAAACCAAATTAAAGTGTTCTTCCCACAGGCAAGGCTGAAGATTTCAGAAAAGCCATAATTTATAACTAAGGAAACTAAGGAAAAGTTTAGAGGAAAGCTCTGCAAAACCAAAATGAATTTTGTACTTAATGGGCAGGAAAACAAAGGACAGATGGAACTTCATGTTTCTTGGTACAACAGTAAATACTACACAGCACGCAGGATGCAACTGAGCCAAGAAGCTGATGAGCTGCATTGAAGAAGAGTTCTCCTTAATTGGGTCCCAGCCTTCCTTGCTCTGTAAATCACCCTTTCAAGATGTTACATGGTAGCGGAAGCAGAAAAAAAAAAAATAGATTTTGAGTGAACCAGGCCTCTATTGCAACCAACATTAGTAAGCACTATCAATACAGTTTGAATAGGTGATCCTCCTTAATCTTTTTCATAATTAGGTAGCAAAATCATTTACAGGAAGTGCAAAGAGTGAGTATGCAAGGCACAGAAAAGCACTACAGTATTTCCGTGCAATTTGTTTTGCAGGAGTGATCATGCCTTGGATGGAAGCCTATTTCTAACAATTTATTTTTCATGTCTGGACAAGGCAATATAACTTCTTCACAATTTAATCTCTTTGCTAATAGACTTAGCTGTTATAGCTGAAATACTCAAGCTTAACAATAAGGCTAAAATACCCAGAATACTTAAATCCCAGAAATGTGTTTGCTGGCTTCAGTTCAGGACAAGTAGAAGCAATCAGCTAGGGCACTGCGGACTGGGGAACCACAGCAACACCTGTCAAGAGGTTGCACTGGACTCCGCACAACTGGCTACAGAAGAACAACTGCTCTGACTAGAGCACAAAAGCCACCTACAGAAAGTCTTTAATTGTCAGCGAAGCTCCTCCAAAGGACCAGGAAGCACCTGGGCACCCCGACAGCTCGCCTTGGCTCCTTGGGTCAGCACTACCCTAAAATTACAGGGATGCTGGGCCAAAACCCCCCCAAGAATCATTTGCCTGTCACGTTTCCTCCCACGGTCGTTTCGTTCTGCTTTCAAGCTGCAGTTCAGTGAACAGGCTGCAATTTACCTCTTCACCCTCACCCTCAAATTTGTTTGGATAAACAGGCTCTCCTTTGTTCCAAACTGCTTCTACATTTACACATTGTATTGTAAATCAGCCAGTACAAAGCAAGGCAGGCCCTTGAATGAAGACACTAGCAGTTCTGTTCACAGCAAAATTAAACAAGTAAGAGGCACAGAACCCCATTTATAACCCCAGTCTGGAAACAATTGGGTTTTGAAAGGTGAGAGGTTTTAAAAAGTTTACTAAACAAACCTACCCAGCTGTAGAGTCTATAGTGAGCTCACAAACAAGTTCAAGGCAGTATAAGTCGCCAAAATAGTGTTATTTCTTAAGAGAACTCTAACAGTTTAAAAGCTTGCTTTCTTGCTGTTTCAAAGACCCAAGAATTATTGGCAAGTGATTTAGCTTTTACTGAGTACACAGCTAGGGAGAAATTAGTCACAGAGGAAGGGAATGAACTATTCACCATGTCTATTAAAGACCAGAGACCTAAACAGCGTCCAGGAGTTGCAGGATAAACATCAGGGAAAACTTCACAGTAATAACAGTTGAGTAGAGGAATGATAGCTACCAAGTCTTTTCCTTTAGAGAAGGAGGTTCAATGAATGGCTTAATTACAGCTGATTCTCTGCCTTATGACAGAGCATGGACTATCTGCATACAGCTTCTTCAGATCCCTCCTGAAATCTATTTTCCATTATTTTTAATGTTCTTTTAAATAAACTGAGTTTGCTGAGATCTCTCGTGTGGGTTGATATTACAGTAGAGTCTGGCAGAAAGGAGATCAAAACTAACCATTGTTTGATAGCTGCCCAGGTTTCTCAGGAAGCTATCAGCTCAGTCCCATAACTAAGTATTCAGAATAAAAACAAACAAACAAAAACCAACCAAACAACCTCCCCAAAAACAACTGGCTGATCCAAGGGGGCCAAGAATAAATTTCAGTTGATGCTGTCTGCAGTCCAGAATTGAGGCCCTCTGATGGGATCCTAGGGAGAAACTTCAGCTGGACTTAAGTAGGATGTCATTCACTGCTGCAGACAGCCCTGCATCCTTCATAAACATCAAGCTTAAAAAAATTAATCTCAAGTCTGAAACATAAGCTTCAGTGCCAACAATATTTTTATTCCTTTGATTACTTTAAGGGAGAGGAACATGATAGATTTGGGTTTAAAACTTCTTGCCCTGATTACAAGAAGTATGTTACAATAAGAAGTGTTCTACAGACTCCTTTTGGTACATATACCATCAACAGCTCAACAAACCCCCACCTTCCAGTAGTTTCAGATCAAAACTAAAGAAAATTCAGGAGATAGAGGGCATACCTCCCTCTGATGGTTTAGAAGCCAGGGCATCACTGTCCATGTAGTAATTCTGACACGATTCCACGGCCAAAAAGCACTTGCCAAGCAAGATGAAGGGAAGCTCAACCTCTTCTTTGCCACCAGCTCCAGCAACACTGCCCAAGCACAAGAGCCGAGACTGAGGTCTCTGTACAAGCAGCTACCCTTGGCCACAGAAACTAAAAAACATCTGATATAGTTGTGAGCATGGCAATTTCCCCTTGAGATTCTCATGCTGCTGGCTCACATGGGAGTGAGGCCTGCCCCGTCCACTGGCAGGGAAGGAGCCTGTGTGGCACCACTGCAGCTGCTGGGAGCACTGGGCACACCATACCCAAACGCTTCTCCCAAGCGGTGCAAGGCTGCCAGAAGAGCACACTGGACTGACACAATGCCTCCCATAAGCTGAATTCAACCTCAGGCCCTTCGAGCTCATGTCACCCCCTGTGCCCTGCCCCACGCTTCCAGCCCTGCTAAATGATCCACCTTTTATCCAACTTCTCTCCATGATTGGCAGAATAATCGGCACTGGAGTGCTTCTGCTGCCGCCAAGCATCACTTGAAGCATGACCTGAGCTTTGCCCACTCTCCTCCCTCTCCTAAGCAGCGCTTCACTCTAGGATCAGTGTTTCACAAGAGACTCTTCAGTTTCACCCTTTTCACCTGAAAATGACACAAATCATGGAGGGAGCACCTCATGGGACAAGCAACATGGTCACCTGAAGCTGGACCCCTTTCTGTCCCGAATCAAAAGAGGTGTATGGAAATGGCGTTCCAGGGAGTGAAAAGAAGCCAACAACCCACAGGAATGCAAAGGTCTGGAAACCCTGTAATTTGTGCCCTAAAGAGAGATTAAAGCCCATCTGCCCCAGCTAGACTACAATAGAATTCAGAGTGCTTTGTGCTCCACCTCCTCAGCTCCCCTGGCCCCCTGTTTGGCCAAATAACTAAAGCAAATACATATAGCCATGTCCCTAACTCTTTGAAGTAATCTGCTCCTTTGTCACCATTGCAGCCCTTGTGAAGGCATAGACACTGCAGTTGGGAAATCATAGGTTATCCAAAATCATCTCCTGGAAGCTGGTGTGACACAGGCTTTTCCTACAGGTTGGTCTGAACCTGCACTGATGGGCTCCAAGTGCTCCATCACCAAGATTTACTTTCCTACTTAGACATAATGCTGCTGAAACACCTGTAAAAACAAATGCATTTACTTTAGTGTTAAGCCCTTGCACTAAGCATTGAAGTGACGCTGCCAGATTAAAGGGACTGTAATATTTTTTTAATACCCTATTATTATTTAATACCCTATTATTTTAATACCCTATTTCAAACTCTTCCTCAGATTATTACCCATGAAAGAGCTTTTAATATCTCTTCTTTGACTGAGGTGTGTGACACCTGTCTGTTCTCCATTTCTGCCTCATTTTTGCTCCAGGTACACAACACTTACCAAGGCCCCCCCGGCATTTTACTAAGCTCTGCTCCAAAGCAAGCAGTGGCGGAGGCTGGGGGAACCCGTGTCACCTGCACGTCACCCACACAACAGAGGGCTGGAACAACACACGCCCACGGCCTCCCCACACACACCTGGTGAAGGAACACTGTGAGGGAGATGTTGGGAATATGCTGCCATCCCAATGGCAGCACCATCCCAGCCTTCCACTGCTGGAGCAGCCCTCAACTGCAGACACCAGCTGCTCTTCTGGCAGACACCTGGGCAGGGCTGCTCACTCCCAGCACAGGATGGAAATAAATTAAATTTTATAATGATAAGCAACTCACCCTGTCACTTCTCATTTTAATAATTTCTTATTCTGACAAGCAGGGGCAAGTTTGACCAAAAAAACTACTAATAGGAATCACAGAATCCCAGAATTGTTAGGGTTGGAAGGGACCTCTGGAAATCATTTAGTCCAATCCCTGCCAAGGCAGGGCTGCAAAAGCTGGTTACGCATGAACACATCCAGGTGGGTTTTGAATGTTTCCTGAGAGGGAGACTCCGCAGCCTCCCTGGGCAGCCTGTTCCAATGTTCTGCCACCCTCTATGTAAAATTCTTTACGTTCTTCTTTCTCATATTGAGATGGAACTTCATGTGGTTTAGGAAGACCATACTTAGTCCTGAACAAAGTGCTTAAAAGGTCTCAATGTACGCTGTGGTGCACACAGACAATAAGGAGCTCTAAGAAGATTTTTTGTCTTATCTGTCTTAGACTACGGGGCAAGAAAAAACAAAAGCAAAATCATTTAGCAGAACACCCTCAAAATCAAAACAAACAAACCTCCCCCAACAATATCCCTTCAAAGACACAAAAAAATGAATCAGTTCATTTTTTGTTCCTAAAGACAGGCAAGAAGAAATTGTGGCTGCTCCTGGAAGTGCTGCAAATGGGAACGCTGAAGTCCCAGAAGAGAGGACAACAGAGACATGGCACCCTCTATGCCACTGTCTCAGCCCTGTGCCCAACAAGTTCCTTCAACTACTCTGGGTCTTGGTTTCTACATCTGCAGACTGGGGATAATAACAGGTCTTTACATCACAGGGGTGTTACAAAGATCAATTAGTTAATGTCTGAAAAGCGCTTTGAAGATATAGCAGGTGGTGAGTATTATTATGCAAATAACACGATTTAAGAAAATCACAAGTGCTGGATTAATACTAATCCCTTTGATATTTAAAAGACACCGTTTTTTTCATATTTTAAAGCAGTGAACGTTTATGCTATAGCTTTTCACGGCTGCTGCAACAACAATTTTTAACCTTTTCTTTTCATACAGCTCCATATATAAAACTACTCTGCAGACATCTTCACAAAATCCAATCTTGACTCGAAGCTAGGAGTAGTGGAAGAAATTATGCATGTTGATGAACTGGATAACTAGATTCTGTGCGGGAATATTTCTCAGAGGATAGAATGTCACAGGCCTAACTTACTACAAAAAGCACTGCAGAGTCTTTCAGTTTTAGGGCTTTTTTTGGAAGCACACTAATTTCACGCATAGAGACATTTGTAAAACAATATAGCTGCTATTTAATTATGCCATTTTATGTGGTGGAAAGAAGTGGAGAAAAAAAGGAAGCTCTGGTTCATTCACTTCTTCCAAGGCTGCATATCTGAATTGTAAAAAAAACCAAACCAAACCAAACCCAATTCATGTCTAACGATTTCATTTGGTGGTTTCACAGGAGATCGGGCATTGCAATGTTACCTTCAACTTCCAGCAAGTGGTTGCACAACTACTTCTGCTTTAGGTGGGATGCAGGGAGTGGAGCGGACAGCCACAAGCCAGTCCAGAAACACAGCCTTCCTGAAAGCTTGTCACTTGCAATGAGAGAGAAACACAAGTCACAAAGACAGCCAAGGTGGGCAGCCTGAGGTGAGCAGGAACATCAGAAACCAAGGTGAGAGCACAGCTAAGACTAGATGTCCCTCTGGTTTTCAGCGTTGTCCTTGCCAGACCTCACTGTGAAAGCATCCTGCCCAGTGCTTGAAACCTCCCCATGCCTCCAGGACTTTAACGGCCACATTCCCTTTCTGTGAGGAAGCCTGTTTCTTGTCTCCTGCACTGTAAAATTTAGTGCAAACCAGCTGGTGCATTTTGTCCAGGAATCTGGAAAATATTGCTGTGATTAAAACCAGCTTAATATTAACCCCCTCTGGAACGAAGGCCTGAAATTGATATTAATGAAATAAGATCAGATATTATGTACAGCTGGTTCCTCAAGCTGTGCTGTAGTGTCAAATAAAATCTTTCCCTAAAACAACATACAAAATACAAACACAGGATGGCAGATATCATGCATGTGGGAGGGCGCAGAAGGAGCATTTTAAAACTTTGGAAGCTATTATGTTTGCAGCTGTAGGCAGCCATGCTTCCCTTCCTGCTCCATCTCCCGCCACAGCCGTATTAATAGCTATTCAATACAGTAATAGGATTCAAGCTGTACACTTAGTTGTTGGGGCTTTTTTAATCTCCAGGTCAATATTAAAAGCATTTGGATGCTCTTTAGGAGGGAGGAATGATTTTGCACTCCAGGAACAGTGAAGCATTTGCAGCATTCCCTAGGAATGCTAGCAAAGGATTTCCTTCACACGTCTCTGCTCATGGCTGATGTGGTAATACTTTATTTTAACTGGACCCAGTAGTACAGATTCACAAGTCAATTTTCTAGTGTAAATATGCACTCTGTATAACATCTGTGTGATCTTATTAGTTGAATTTATACAATTTATGTACAAAATAGATCCAAAACACTACCTGAGGGTCACTCTGCAGAAGGAGACCCTGGAGGGTCTCTGAACAAAGTCATTTGGACACATGATTTTTTACTCCTGGATATGCAGGCCTGGGGAATAAATCTGCAGTTCTGATCCTGGGCAAGTAAGCAGCAGACCCATCTTTCACTTTGCTCTTCTGTAAAATGGCAGCCACCTCATTTCCTGAAAAAGATCTAATGATAGACCTCTCCACTGAAGAACAACTCCCAAGTGGGAAGATGAGTCAGCATGATGCTTCCTCCATCTTCACAGAGTAAAAAGTCAATTTCTCTCTCAAGAGTGCCCTGCAGGTAGCTTGAGGTTTGATGTACTCCATCTCCACACCTTCAGTTAATTCACCTTTTCTGAATGTTTTGAGTTTCCCAGCTACTTACTTGAGGAAAGCAATCTGATTTTCTTGTAATCTGCTATTCATTTTGAAGTACACAGGTTATTCTTATTTAAGTAGGCCATAGATATTTATAGCTAAAGTTAGAAACAAGAAAAGTATTCCAGCATTCTCAAACTTTCACATGTGCAGCCTCACACCACAAAGATAAAACCTAACTTAGATGACACCAAGTTTTTTTATCTCCTCTCCAAACAGCCAAATAATATGAATCTACTACAAGGATTCCTCCCATTAGTCAACCTTCCATCACTCAGCAATCTGTTGCCAGGTTTCTCCAGACGAAAAGATGAAAACTATACTATCCCCACTATACTTAACATGCACAGTCTGAAAAAAAAGCAAGGCTATTGTAACTGTAACAGAGAGCTAGATAAGGCAATGCCTTCTGTCTGCCCACAGAGCAAGAGGAAAGCCATTCAAACAGCCATGCAACGACAAAAAATAAAAAATCTGGACTCTTATTTGGTTTGTTGATCTTTGCACCAAGTAGAGCCAGGAAGGTAGTCTCTCCCACTGACTACTGCTGCCTTTTCTTCCCCAGGAGATGGGCAGAGAATGGAAATGGGTATGTACTGAAGAGAAGGTTACTCTGATGATTTGTAGTTCATACACAAATGTTGTCAGCTTCTGGGCTGACACTCTCCTGGCTTTGGTACAGTTTGCATCACACTTGTAATTGTATTACCTGGACAGCTTTAACCTCATTAAGGATTCACAGGTAAAACACAGATGCTGAATCAAATCTTATAAAGCAATGGCTGCTTTAAAGGGGCTACACTAGGCAGAGGATAATTCAACACCCTCTCTCTCTTTGGTTTGTAAAGAGGATATTCATCATTTCACTCAGGAAAAGAAATAAATATGTCAATTGAAGTAAGGTTTATTTTAACTAAAGAGCAAAAAAATTGTGTGGTTTGGGATGTTTGAGTTCATGCTGCATTGAATCATAGTTATTTAAAAAGAAATTATTCCAGAAACACATTATCCTTACCTTGTGATTAATAATATATAAATGACTAAAAAAAAATATTCAAACTGTAATAAACTTAGCATTAAATACATATTTTAAAAAAAATCTTATAGATTCTAGGGGCTACAAGTACAGCCAAACTGGGCCCTTGCAGCTGAGTTCGCTGCTCTGTTTTTGGCACAAGTACAAATGAAATACTCCGGAAGACAGATATTTTACGTTCTTTCAGGTGTTTTGAATTAACATTTATGGAACTCAAGGAATTTCTATGAAAAAGAAAAACCATCTTCAGCAAATTTCATAACCTTCAGCTGAGAAACATGAAGGGAAAGTTTCCGTAAGACAGAGCATACTTTTCTTTAAAAAACATCTACTGTAGCTGTAAAATACATTATACATATTGTATATAATACATTCAATTTTATATAATTTTATTTAACAGAGATTCTGTTTCTGAAAAGGAGTAGAGCACACTCCATGCACAGAGCTACTTTTATGAAGTGGATAGAAATGTGTGAAAGAGCACCAATACACGGGTTATTACGATACTACCCTTTGAGGCATGCCAAGGGAGTAAAATTGATAATGAAGGATATTCTTTTGGGACCAGGAGGGGTCCAGCTTCCTACTTGTGCTGCCACATGCATGAGCATAAAATTGAAATGGTGTTTGTGCTCATGGCCTCAGATTATAACTCGACTGTTGATTTGAATTCCTGCAGGCCTTGTACTCTCGGGACCCGCCCTATCTCATTTGGAGGAGATCACATAATGTTTTTTTCCCTTTTACAGCCCCACCATCACCTTGTAGCTAAGCCTTACAGTTGATAACCTTAAGTCCAGTTTTCACATTTAACAAATTTTTTTACATCTCAATTAGTAAAGACTGTTCAATACCTAGGCTGGAGCTAAATATATTAAGCATTAACTATTTATTTGTCAACTTTTTCAAAGTCACATTTTTTAATAGTTGCCTAGACTTGTCTCCTTTTAATAAATACACCAAAATGGCATCTGCATATCCTGTTATAGGTATTGTACCCTGTAACTGCTGCATACCCACCACTACAGCATCCAGACTCAGAGTTCCCAAATCGAATCTATAAACATTGTGGTGGCACTGGAAAATCTTTCTAAGCTCCCTCAAAATGCCTACCAGAGGTAAGAATCTTCCTCATATTTAGGTAAAGTCTGCTTCAAAGTTATTTTTTCACATGCAAAGAAAATTCTCTGCATTTTTTAGCCCATCCTAGGTATTTTGGTTTTCTTTCTCTGCTGCAAGCAAGAAACACTTTTATGTTCAATATATGAATAGTAGAGATTTTTTAAAGCCTAACATTTTACAAGGTTTTCCTAAAGCTTGTAAAATATGAATGATCTGTGCAATGGCTCCATACATTAAAATGCAACTCGGGCATACCAGTTCTCCATCTCTCTCTTTATTCATTACTTAAAGGGCTAGGAACCATCCTGGGATGCCTTGCACTAGGAGGGAAAGTACATAACTAATTTCCTAACTGCTCTGTTTACTTTTCATACCTTGTGGGCAAAAGTTGGCAAGAAAGGACTGGAAGCTGTTTGCTTTGAAATTATCACCCCATTTACAAGATTCAAGAGCAAAGTCTTTTAAACTGAGGTACGAGGGAAAAGGAAGTGACTCTGTGCATGGTTAACGCTACAGGAGAGTGCTAGCAGTGCACCGGAGGTCATCAGCTGAGAAAGAAAACCAACAGACACCAAAAAAGCTTCCTCATGAAGTGCACAAGGACACAATATTTAGAGCACCCAGAGAGAATAAAGACAGTAGCCAGATCTATGTAAAAGGGCTGTATTTAGTTTAAAGCCACCTCATATTATTCCAAATGAAAGAACAGCTACACAGGAGTACAGCTGCTATTGAAAGTACAAACTCAACACCCTAACTCTGCTTTCTTCTCTGACTAATAGGGCCACCCAGGATGGGACCAGCAGGAAGGGAACTACAGACACAGGCGGGGCTTGATTACACAAAGAACTTGGCAACAAAATTACTTTAAGCAGGTCTTGAATCCTTTTTTTTTTTTCTTTTTTTCTTTTTTTTTTTTAACGGGGCAGGGTGTGGGGGTTGCCTTCCAGCTTCTCAGTCCAACATTGCAAATTATCACATGTTTGCAGGGCCATGCTGTGAAACACAGCAGAGATGAAGAGAAACTTCTAAATACTTTTTTGCAAAGCCATATAACAACTACATAAAATACAGTCTAATGCTAGATCAGCTCTCCTGTCCAGTCCACAGCACAGCTCCACGAAACAGTCATGGTAGCACAACCAAGCAGGTACTGGCCAGTGACGGCAGGAACTACTTACAGCAGAGCTGCCACTGAAGATTTCATATCATTGAATGATGGTCTGTGCCCGCTGCTAACCCACTTGGAACAAAAATGCTCCCTCCTGTGCCAAGTCATCTCATGGATACAGAGAGCACGATGTGAAAGTGCTTTGTAGGAGGCTTTGCTCAAGCCAGGAAATCTGGGAATACGATGTCTGCTTTTGCGTAGGGGCTTTTGGGGAGGCAACATGTGATAACTCAAGAGAATCAGCAGGTCCCCACCCTTTCTGGTCAAGAAGGAATGCTGCAGCATCCACTAACCCTACTTACACCTGACAAAAATACCACCAAATTGTACTTTCCATCTACAGATTTCCCAAAATTCCCCAAAGCGAAGCAATGGAAAAAAAATAACAACAACAACAAAATCAACACACCCTCCCCCACCAAAACAAAACACACCACAGAATCACAGAGAAATTAAATTACTAGCCAAAGGCAGAAACAAAACCCCCATGCGAAAGTCCACAGTCAAGAAACCTACAGGACCCCACTGCATACAGTCGATTGCATAGATGGCACTCTGGACACCAAACCTACACACAAAGCAACCCAGACTTCTGGTATTCCAGTAAATACGCCAGTTTCATCTGACTGATGCCACTGAATTATTAGCATGGTGTTAGAGCATCTCAGTTTGGGACAGAGGCCTGTCTATCCATGCCAAGTTATTATAGATGAAAGGTCTGAGAAAAGTCTCTGAAAGGGAGGGAAAGGAAGCAAGTATGTAGCCATTTCTGGCCACGAATTTACAAACACCTTCTTTCTCCAACAAGATAAGTAATAACATAAAGTAACTCTTCAGTGCTGCCTCATTCATAGGCTCCTAACTTCCAAGGTTGCTAAACCCTCTTCTGATATCAGAGTTCCTGTTCAAGTATAATTCAAGTAGATTAATTAAGCCATAGACAACAGAAAACACAGTCTGCCTCTTCAAATAATCAGTAGGAGAAAATAGCATTAGGAGTTTAGTTTCAAGAATGCTGTTTACATTTACTCATTTTACAGGCATCAGGATCAAAATTAAAAGAGAATAACTAATTGCTACAACTGCGAAAAGTAAATAGGCATTTAAATTTGAACAGTGGCAACAAGCAACACAGATTGCAAAAGTGAAGTGGAAAGTGTTACTCCGAGCAATTGGGATACTATGTTTTGATAACTAAGTTAACTTGGAGATGACTCACACCCACAAGCTGCTAAATGTCCTTTCACACTACAGGTCCAGGAGATACAAAACTACACATAAAAATCACTGTTGAATCAGAGAGTATCCAGGACAATTACAAAGTAAATACATTTTCACGCCAGATTATTACACTAAATTTCAGGCCGTAATATTTCAACCTAAACTCTGAAGCACATATACCCCACACAGACATCTCTCATCTCGGTGCACCAAGCCAACTGCACTGCAGTACTCTATACAAGAAACTCCTCCTTCTCAAGCAAGCAGCACAACACTTTGGAAGAAGAAACGGAGGTTAAAACAAAATCCTCAGTCCAAATGAGTTCATAGCCCACCTGAGCAGCAGAAGCCTTGCTAGTGAAATGGACTTCTCGGAGCTCAGGCTTCTGTGCAAATACCGTCTGGGATGAAGTGCCTTTTGACGTGTACTTGCTCCTGCTGGAAGAGACACAGAACAGATGCTTCAGAGAACACATAAGGCAAGGGACTGGGCAATATGCACAATCAAACACAAAGAGCTTGCTCAGGGGGTCTATGGGCATCCTAAGCAAGGGATTATTTTGGAGCTGGCATCTCAAGATGTTGTAGAAAGTTCCTCATTTTCATCTTTATAAATGCAAAAGGGGTAAGAGTAAGGATGGTGAAATCTATCGATTTTGCATCACATACAGCAATTGAAGGCTTAAAGATGTGAAATAAGCAACAAATAGCAAATCATTGGGATTTTAAAAACAGGATATCAAAACATATAGGAGAAATAAGTAAAAATTAGTTAATTTAAAGATCTCAAAAAAGCTGTCGGTAGTGAGTAACATCACCATGCAACTGTAATGCTTCTTTTACAGTTCAAAATTACTGGAATTATGCTTTACATTACCTAGGTGTTTTATTAGCTACCTGGAAATAAGCAAGTCCTTGATGGTAAAATTAACGGATTACACGGTTTAGTAATGTGAGAAATAAAACAGAAAGCAAATCACAGAGTTAACGCAATTACTTGTCAAGTTGTGCTCATTCCAACCAAAACAATCTTAACATGTCTGCATGCAGATATATATATTCAGTAACAAGGAATGCAGGTAAGGTTTACAAATCAGAGGACCACAACGGCTGAAGCAAGAAAAGCAAAATTGATCAGGTCAACGTAGCCTCACAGCTAAGCATCGGATTCAGAGCTTCTCTTGTTATTAGAAGGGCTAATGTGGCTCCTGGGTTCAAAGACATGACACTGAATGGGGTAGCATGGGGAATGCAGCGGTAAAGAGCGACACTGAAATACTGTGCCCAGTTCCATGGCTGATGCTCAAAAATAGATGTTGAAAATTATAGAGCATGCAAAGTAGGGCTGCAAAAGCAATTAGCATCCGGGGGGGGGGGGGGGAAAAAAGATTNATTATGTATAATCAGATTTAAAGATTCAGTCCTTCTGATAAGCCACCAAGACAACTGACAGCCTACTTGATCATCTTTAAGGAAAAAAAAATTACCAGGAACAAAAAGTCTTTAATATAGCCACAGGAAAATTTAAAAGGGATGAACAGATGCAATTCAAAAGCATAGAAGGCTCTTGTTAGAAACAAGACGAAATTCTGAAAAGGCAAAACCAAATAGGAACAACATAGATGGATTTTTTTTTTTTTTTTCCTCAGCATTTTCAAGATAAGATATGTTTTAGTCCAAGAATTTGTTTGGACTATGTGCAATAGCCAAGTGAGATGTTCAAACAATTGTGGGACTTGACAGCTCTGCTGACCCTAAACTCTAGATGACAACCTCAAAAAACACCAAACAAAACCCCAAACCAAAGAAAAACCCCTCAATCAAATAATTTTTTAAAAGCCACAAGGATATTGCCCTGCATTTTCATCAGTGCTACAGAACTAAAAATTAAATGCACAATGGACTGTGAAATGCTTGCAGATCTTCCCCCAGTTAAATGTCAAACCAAGAAGCCATCTGTTAATAAACAGAGACGTCACCTCTCTGGAGTTTTATCCAACCTACTAATACACAAACTCATACCACCACTTAGGACTCAGGACTGCCAAGGCAAATGAAGTCTTTCGGTGTTTCATCTCAACAGCTTGGGTAGGCAGAAGGTGACAACACCTGGACCACACAGAACATGCATAATCCGAGTCATGAAGCCAGCTTCATGGTTGCAGTTACTGACTCTTGAAAAACTTTTTAAAAGTACTCGCAAAGACACCTTCTGCCTGTGTAAAAGCCTTTCAGACAAAACCATTGCCATTTGACATATGTGGGGAAATAAAAATCCTCATAGTCACCCACCTCAGTTGTTTTTTTAGATTTGTGACTTATACCCATATGGGAGATGTGCACACATCATAACCACACTGCAGTTTATGTGAGACGTTACTCAGTTCATGAGGGAAAAGGTCTAGTTGCTGATGATGCGTGTCAGAACTGTACAGAAAAACTTTTCACAGCTTTTAAACTACTTAATCACACAAGACTGGAAATAGAAGAGGTCAAACTACTGCTTTCATTGCCTTACCATTCAACAGGCCCAACATTAGGTTTATACCAATTTGTCTCATACTGATTAAATGAACATTGTATGTAAGTTCAACACGCACTGTGACAACACACTAAGGAAGGACAAATTAATGTTCTTCTGGTATATTTAAGAGAGATGTTGCATATTTTAGACTTTCAGCTGCAATGAGCATAATCAGATCCATTAAAAGGAAACTAGCTAATACAAGCTGAAGGAAATCATACCCTACTACTATTAACGATTCCAAGCACCATATATCTTCAGGAAGGAAGAAGCTTTTATGTGCTTTGCTTGCTAGTTTAAACCCCAGCAAAAGATTACTAACTTGTCCTGATTCAGGATAGTAAACTTAACCTTGTATTTCAGTTGCAACCTTTTTACCAGATCAATATGGGTTATATTTTCTGCCCTCTGCTTTCTCCCTGTGGTTGAATACATTTGACCAGTAACTATTTTCCTACAGGGCAAACACTGGTTAAAAAACTGGTCCTTCATAAATTCTAAACAGTGATGCCAATAGCAATGTAAGAGCTAGATCTTCTTTATATACAGCTCTTAGATGTCAGAAAGAGATACTATCTCTTCTTAAACTATCTAGAAGATAAACAAGAGCCCTGGGGAAGAAGATGTGAGGAGTTCACTCCTCAAATTTTTACATATTTAAAACACAGTCAGTAAGTAGAGACAGAACATTAAGCTTTCTGCATCCCTTCTCCAAGACATAGAGCCATCACATTAATAATTCCTCTAGATACAGCAAGATTAGTGTCAGGTTTATGACAGCTTCCTTCAATCCAAGTCAACATGCAGACCTAATCCAGTTTAACTAGAAATATGCTAGTCTGGTCTGTTCAGCAATTAGCATGAACATACCTGGTTATAAAAAAGTAAGTTCTGGAACAATTCAATTTAAGTGCTAAACATCTCATGGATTTTTATTTAAAATCATGTTGTTCACAGGCAGTTCCCATGTACTTAATCTGGAAGAGTGGTTCTGATGGGTCTGCTTGAAGGTCCAGCACAGAATTAGGACAGCTTAGGGGCAAAGTTTTTCTGAAGCTTCCTGGAGTATTGTAGGATTGAGAAGGCTTTTAAAAAACAAAGATAGAAAGAATGACATCTGCAACATAAAGAAAACAGTAATTATCAATACCAAAGCTATTCACTGCAAATTACATAAATCATAGAATCGTAGAAAGGTTTGGGTTGAAAGGGACCTCAAAGATCATCTCATTCCAGCACCCCTGGATACCTTCCACTAGACTAGGTTGCTCAAAGCCCAATCCAACCTGGCCTTGAACATGTCCAGGAATGGGGCACTCACAGCTTCCCTGGGCAACCTGCTCCAGTGCCTCACCACCTTCACACTAAAGAATTTTTTCTGAATATCTAATCTAATCTACTCCCTTTCGATTTGAACCCATCCCCCCTTGTCCTGTCACTATATGCTTTGTAAATAGTCTTGCCCTATCTTTCCTGTAAGTTCCCTTCAGGTACTGAAAAGCCAGTTAGATCATCCTGAGCCTTCTCTTTTCTGGACAGAATAACCCTAACCCTCTCAGCCTGCCTTCATAGGAGAGGTGCTTCAGCCCACTCATCATCTTCACGGCCTTCCTCTGGACTATCTCCAGCAGTTCCACAACCTTCTTATGTTGTTGTCAACCTGCTGCCCACGCTTCTTTGATGCAGCCCAGAATACAGCTGGCTTTCTGGGCTGTGAGTGTGCATTGCTGGGTCATGTTGACTTTCTTGTTAACCAACAGCCCCCAGGTTCTCCTCAGGGCTGCTCCCAATTCATTCTCCATCCAGCCTGTATTTGTGCCTGGGATTGCCCCTATCCAGGTGCAGGACCCTGCACTTGGCCTTATTGAACCTCATGAGGTTTGCAGGGGCCCACCTCTCAAGCCTGTTCAAGTTCCTCAGGATGGCACTGCTTCCCTCCAGAGTGTCAACTGCACCACACAGCTTGGTGTCGCTGGCAAACTTGCTGAGGATGCGCTCAATCCCACTGTCCGTGTCACCGACAAAGATGTAAAAAAGTGCTGGTTTCAATACTTGAGGAAAACCATTTGTCACTGGTCTCCACTTGGACATTATGCCATTCACTGCAACTCTTTGAGTACAGCTATCCAGCCAATTCCTTATCCACTGAGCGGTCCATCTATCAAATCCATATCTCTCCAGTTTAGACAACTATACCATATGGGACAATGTCAAATGCTTTGCACAAGTCTATGTAGATGACATTGGTTGCTCTTCCTTTATCCACCAACACTGTTACCCGGGTCATAGAAGGCCATCATATTTGTCAGGCACAGTTTGCCCACATTTAAGCCATTTTGCCTGTCACAAACCACTTCCTTCTTTTCCATATACTTTCACATAGCTCCCAGGAGGATCTGTTCCACAATCTTGCTGGGCCCAGAGGTAAGTCAGTAAGACTGATTGCCTTCAGTTTTTACTCGTGGCCTTAAACTAATGATGCCAATTAACAAGAAAACAAGTGAATCACTAGGAATAAGGTTTTAATTGGATAACTAACTTCTTGAAGACACACTTCGATGGAATAAATCAAAACTACTGAATTCACTTGTTTTCAGGATCGCAAAGCTTTTTGACCGGGGCATGTCAAAAGTGAAGCTACAAAGGCAGAAACTTGGAAACTAACCACAAAGGTGGAGCAAGGTCGGCAGTGTTTCAGGTGCCAGGTGGACTCTGTCCACTGATGAGTGCTGAGGCTGGGGAACTCGGCATGGTGCTAATCATCAACCTGTGCTGGCGCCAGCTCCCAGAAGCTGAATTCCAAAGAGAAACCAAGCGTCCCAACAAGCACGTGGCTGGTGACCACAGCTCTGCTGACACATTCCTGAGGGCAAGTGCTGTCCCATGTTACGGTGGTGTCAGGCTGAGCAGTTGAGCAGGGGCTGACCATCACGTTGACTCTGAGATTTTTTTGATAATCGTTAGTAACATTTACTAAGCACAGACACTTTTTAGATATTATGACAACAACTAAGTCTTCCCTCAACCACCTGAGATGGAAACTCAGAGAGATCCAAAAGTTATGTATTTCCAGAGATTCAACAGCAGACACAGAAACAGAAATACTTGATTTTAACAAATAACTAAAATACTATCTGCCTAAAGAAAGTCTCAGGTCCACAAGATCCCCTGAACAGCTTTCCAGTTTGTCTAGTTGCTCCAGGGCTTGGGCAAGCATGTGTCCTCTCCCTCCTCCATCCGTCCTCTGCTGCCTCCAGGGGCAAGGACTCCACGGCTTCTTTTTGTAGCCAGATATGAGCAGTTTTATAGACAGTTACAGAGCTTTTTGTACCATTAAGCCACTGACGGTTAAATAAAATGTCTATTTTCAACTCCTTATTTCTACATGTGTCGGATCAATTAAAAAGTAAGAGGCCAAACCACTTACTATCCAAGTACTATTTTTTGTTATAACAGACAGCCCCTCAATGACTTACTCAGGCTATGTGATTTTATTTTCAACAAGGATTAACTGACCAATGTCAAATCCAAGTTAGACTCATTCTTAAACAAAACTCTTTAAGTAATACTCCACTAATCCTAGGTACGCCGGCCTTGTTACAGCTAATAATACTCTCTTTCTTGTTTGTTTGGGGTTTTTTTCCTAGTATTAGCCATTTAAATAGACCCTCCACTATAAGCTGAGCTTTACAATTTCTTACAGTGCATAAGAAAACCTGCAAAAAAAGCCAAAATAAATATCCACTACTGAGATGAACAAAAAGATAAAGGTGAAGAAGTACAAGGAATACTACCTTGAGGTTGTTTGTTTACTTAATTCCATCTTAATTATTTAGACTCTCATCTCACTAATAGTTGTGCAGGTGCTAACTCTACTTCAAGAAGGACCCAGAGTTTTTGTTTGCATAAATCAAGTACATTTAATCAAGTGCACATTAGCTCATCAACACATTGAATCTGATGAGAAATTGCATAAGTGACAATGCCAAGCTATTTCGGTGAATATTCATGATATCTCTGTGGAACAGGCTGACTGGAGGAGAGTGAGAACAAAATGACAGTAAAAGAACGGTAGCAATTACTTTTCTAGCAGTTAATGTTGCCATTAACTGCTTGCTGGCAAGAGCTTAAAGTTACAAACCCCAATTTAAGCTTGTTACCTTAATTTTACAATTGTAATTCAATATTCTGAATGTGACACTAGTGTAACAAATATCTTCATTCAGTGCTTCATATAATAAATAATTTAAAAGTATATGAAAATTTCCAAATTATAGCCATTACAGAACTACAAATGCTCAGTATTATATCTTCATAAAAATAAATAAAGAAATGTGCAAACCATTTTCTCAAAACTGAGCCAGAATCCAAATCCATTAGCAACAAGTAAGTGGGACTTTTTTGTTCTTAATAGGCATTCCTGAACAGGTCTCCCTTCAAAATGTAATTTGTCCTTAGTGAGCTTCTGCATACAAGGCAAACAACTCTCAATTTTGTAAAGCTATACAAAGCCTTTATCCAACTTCCAACATCATCCATAGAAAATTCAGGCAGAATAAGGCTGTGCCCTTAGTGAGGATATTTTACATAACAAGTCTTCAAGTCAGATGAACAAAGCAAGACTTAGAAAAAAGAACAAAAAACTTGGATCACTTTCTAATTCCTAGAATGCACACAGGAGGAGAGGAAGAGAGGGCTGTTCAGGTGCACCATCTATTACATCTTTCTCAAAGCCAGAACCCTGTGTGCTGTGACCAACCTACCATGAAGGTCACACACCCTATCCTTGTGGAGAGTTGCCTCCCTGCTGCCACTGCCCGCCAAGTCCTGATACAAGGTAGTTCACTGGACTCACATCTACCGTTTCAGAAGAATGTAGGTGCTTATGGGCTATGGTACACAACTGCAGCTCGATTCAGCTGGCCCCAGCTGTTTGCCTTGTCCCTCTGTCACAACAGAGAGATATAAAGGAGATTCATGCTATCAGACTTCACAACATCACACACTAATATGAACAGCCATAAAACACAGTTTACATTCATATGCCTGTCTGTAAACTCTGGCAGATTCAAAGTTCAATAGAAAACAAGCCTGAATGGCAGAGTAACCTCTGGCAAAGGGACAGGATGAACAGCTGAATGTGTCAGCTTCTGGAGCATAAGTCAGAGTCACAAGTGTATTTACTGTGCTATGCTTCCCATGTCGTTGACAATCCAGGAGTATCAAAGAAGCCTGGTTATCAACACTGTTGTAACAGACTATCACGAGCATCCAAAGCTTCAGTTGCACATTTTGGGGGTTCATGTTACTTCAAAATACAGTATCAGGTTTTGATGGGTTGACCCTAGCTTCTTACAATAATCTCAGATAATTTAAAGAGCTTTTGGTACCAGAAGCCACCATTCAAACTCCTTTCCCAAACACCGACACAATTTACTTTCTGTATTCATTTAAGTCATATATTTTAAGAAAGACTATTTTCTACTTCGCAGCAATCAGACTAGGCTTTAGATCCACAAGTATTCTAGGTAAGGAGGACAAGCCATACTAGGCTTGGAAGTAGACTTCCTCCCTTTTGTTTTGGCTGGAAGTATGTTCTATTCTGGTATATCGATTGCAGGCGGCAGCCCCCGTACCCAAGTGTGCTGGATCTGTCTCACAACCCGAGCGGCAGCCGGGGCATTAAGCGTCAGCCCAACATGCATGTATAATCTCACTCCCTAGCAAACAGTGAACAGGTCTCCCAACTGATTTGCCTACAGCATGGCACACAACCCTGCTCCTGCAAGACCAGTTGCATATTTCAAGCTTTGGGGGGAAAAACAAAGAAAAGAAGAAGTAGAAAAAAAAGATTTTTCAGCCCAAATTTAGAGTTGACGTCTTCTGAAAAGAATTGTAAAGAAAACTGAAGTCAATCCTAAGTACATACCAGCAGCCTATTACTTACCAACCTTTGCTTCCTCCTTCCTAGATTCCATTGTAATGAGAACATAAACAGTAAAATAAGCATATATCTCTCTCGAATGAATTACCTATTCAGAGTTCCCTCTGGTGTTCAATACGCTAATCATCACATTCAAGGTAACAGCCTTCATTACAAAAGCGTAAGTTCCCTCACGAGCAAGTTATCATTTGATGACGAGCTCAGTGATAGGGACAGGACCATAGTGCCGTAACTCGTGGACAAAAGCAATTCTATTTTCCATCAGATTTCAGAGAGGAGATAAACTTACACTTCCTCCTTTGTATATTCAACCGAGTGCCTGATTAACTCCGAAAGGACCCAAACTGTTACAGATCCCTTCTGCCTCCCGATGTCACCAAGACCGACGAAGTCTCGGAGAAGGCAAAGGAACAAATTACAGGTACAGCCCATCTGGACGCGGCACGCAAAGATGTTCTGCACCTCCCGAATAACTAAGCCTTGAGTCACAAGCCTTTCCAGCCTCGCACTCCCATTCGCCCGCAGGGAACATGAGCAAAGTACAGTGTCTCTAATTAACAGTTTGAAAAGAAAGTTTAAAGCTGTCTCTGCAAAGAGACAAAACGCGTTTGCAGGAAAATCCCGGACGAGTTCCCGAGTCGGCGGTGCGCAGGCGGAGCGCGGGGTCGGCACCGGGCCAGGGCCAGCCGCGACACCGGGGCTGCTGACCCCGGCCGCTTCGGGGTTGCGAAACTCCCAGGAAGAGCAGCCAGTCTCTATCGAGCGGGGCGGAGGGAGCTCGCCGGACACCGGCGCTCCCCGGCTGCCGGTCGGGAGGAGCCGACTCGCCGTGTCCCCTCCACCTCCCCGCCCTGCACGGCGGCTGGGAAAGGCGCTCCGAGTCCGAAGCCGCCGCCCGGGAGCCCCTTAACCAAAACCATCTGGTCGCGGGCAGCGCGGTAGAAAGCCCCCTCGGCCCCGGCCCCCGCCGCCTACCCCCGGCCCTGGCCCCGCAGCCGAGGAGGAGGGAAGCTGCTCTACCCGCGACTCAGCAGCTCCCGAGCTGGGGGAGACAGGGGGAATCGCCGCGGAATCCGCCTTTCCCCCTCCCCTCGGCGCCCCATCCCGCGGTGCGCGGCGGCAGGGCTGGGGCTGCGTTACCTTCAACAGGTGCAGGCGCCGGCGGGAGGGAGCCCGCGGGCACGGACCGTCCGAGCTGCCCGAGCGGGAGCGGCGGCCCCGGCAGCCCGGGGTGGGTGGCGGTGGGCTGGACAGAGGCGCTACGGCAGCCCCCGGCGGCCGCCCATGCTCCCGGCGGGCCCCGCCGCCGCCACCGCAGCCGGAGTCAGCGCGAAGGCGGCAGCGGCTGCGGCCACCTCCGAGAGGAAGGACGAGAGCGGCGGGGAGAGAGGGAGGGGGAAGCAGAGAGCGAGAGGAGAGAGAAACCGCCTCAAGAGAAATAATCATCACATGGCGGTCACGATCCGCCGCCGCCCCCCGACAGCCATAGCCTATGCTTGGGAGCCAGGGAAAAGCTGCGAGGAGGGGACACACCTGTAGGCGCAGCACATATCCGCTGTGAGCACAATGCGAGACAGGAAACTGAAAAAACAGCCCAGGGAAGGAGAGAGGCTCCCGTTCGTCCCTCCTTCCCTCCCTCCCTTTCTCCCTCCCTCTCTCTGTCCGTCCTCCTCCTCCTCCTCTCTCCACCCCCTGCCCCCGGTCAGGATCCGCTTGCAGCGCTGTCTCACGCAGGGAGATCCAGGCAGGAGGCTGGGAGGCGGCAGGAGCGGCACTTTCTCCCCGTTTTCCTTTCCCTGTCTCCGCTTTGTTTTGCCCGCCAGCCAGGCAGAGCCTGCACGGCGAAGCGGGGCCGCCCGCGGGGCCGAGTGCTCCCGGAGAACCGGGGGCGCTCCGAGCCCCGCCGGGGTACCGGGGCCGGGCCGGGCGGCAGCTCCAGCGCTGGGGCCACCGAGCCCCAGCGGCCAGTGGGCCCCTGGGGTGAACAGCGGGCAGCTGCGGGACTGCCGGGAACTGCCTCTGGGCAGCCTCTGCCCGCGGCCACGGTCGGCGCTTGGCGTCCGTGGCGCTCTCCAGCGGGGTGGCGGTACCGCTGCGAAAGGGTCTACCTGCTGGTCTGTACTTAACGGCCTTGGGGTACCTGTCGTACCCCGGTGGTGTTTTGGGGACGCTCCTGAACATGTAGGAACAGTGTAATTCCCGCCCCTTATCCCCTGAGCAAAGTCTCTGAGCACCCAGAGGCTGCCCTTCTTCTTTGCACACCCTTGTCGTTGAGGGGCTCAAAATATGTCACTGGCATGACTTGTACTCCAGGATTTATCCCTGTTAGGTAAATTCTCTGTAATCACAATTTCTGCAGCTCCTTTCTCTGTCTCAAGCACTCTACTAAAAAGCCTGTGTGCAAATTTTTCGTGCCTTCCCCCAGAAACAGATAAACAGTTATTGCAGAGCCCACTTCCCACCTGTTGTGAACACAGCATCACCTTGTCTCAATTATAGATAATGTAGGGATAATCTATTAAAAGGAGGGATGTCTTGGAAGAACGGCTCAGGTAAGCTTTGGTCAGGTTGTTTAAACTTCGTAACTTTCCATCAGTGGAATGAGGACCAGCGATGTTTCAAGGAGTAATTAATTAACTGCTCTTGGCACTTTGAGCGCAGCTTCATTAAATGCTGCGTGCATTGTGCTCCCTACTAAAACAACAGGAGAAAGCTGGTCTAAATGCCACGCTTCCCAAACTGGAAGTTGGCGAAAAGTTGCCTTTGCATCTCAAAACAGCAACAAATAAATAAAAATCAACTCAAAAAAACCCTGTTCAAGAGTAAGGTTATACTTTTGTAAGAGATGTTAAAAGCGGCTTTCAGACCCTGTCTGTGCAAAGCTCCGCCGCAGACTTTGCAGTGGTTTGGGACTATTCAAACGTACTATAGTGTTTTGTGGGGTTTTCCCTTTGGGATTGCAGAGAGGAGGCAGACTGTGCTGGCTGAGTTTTGACAGTCTGGCTCCGTTGTTGTGCTAACCTCCACCAGAAGGACCTTGTCCTTGTTTACTGGCTTCCTTCCTGCTCTTCACCTGACTGGGCTGAGTCACTGAAAGATGAGAAAGAACAGCTCTGACATAATTGTAGTGTTTCAGAAGATCTGGATTCCTCTTCTGTGCCTCTTCACTGACTGGAAGAGAGAAGGGGAATCTGAAGAGAGAGATGTGACTTCCCTAGGAAATTTGGGTTAGTTGCATCCTGCAATCTCTGTGAGGAATCCTGTAAGGAGAAACTCACAGGCTGCTTATGGGCTTGGTAACACCTGACTTTCCAGGCTGCTTTCTCAACATCTGGGCTTCTGGCCAGGCTGTACCCAAAAGTTTTGGCAGAATGCCCTGGAATTACCAGCCCAGCAGCTCTCTTTGTGCCCTGGGCTGTGAATCCCTGCCTTCCATCATTCTCTGCCCCAGGGCCTTTTGCTGGGGTCTCTGTCACTCTACCCTGCCTGCTCCAAACCTAATGATCTGTTCTCCCTACTCTGGGGAGAAGCCCACATCTGCTCCATCTGATGACCGGTGACCAGGACTGTACTTGCCACACTTCTGCTGTCTCAAGGTGGCTGTACCCAGGTTAAATCTAAGCCTTGGCCCCCTCCCAGCTCATGACACAGTTCCCTCTGGTTGGAATTTCCTCCAGCTCCTGTTCAGCTCCTGTTGCTCTGGCCTCATGACAACTTTTTTTTTTTTAATCCTGCCTGTGGACATACACAGAGCCAAAGCAATGGTGACAGTTTATTTAATTCGAAAGAAGAGCTGGTGAAGTGAGGCTGTGCCGAATCCTCATCCAGTCCATAACAATTCCTTGCTGCGCACTTGACCTTGCTGAGTGTGACAGGCATTGTGAAGCTGATCTGGAGCTTCAGGTGACCACACAGCATCCCACCCCAGGACAGCCATCTTCTCTGCTAAGCCTCCATAAGGTGCTGTTCTGCCAGGCACATGTAGATGTGCTAAAGCAGCAGTGTGGCGTATTGGCCCATGCTTCTGCCAGCTGGAACACAAGTGTGTGCCACAGCACTTTGGTTACTGAATTCCATGCTGAATTCAGCACTTGGCACACTAGCAAAGGTGAAAAGTGTTCACAAGATGGTCTTCTGTTCTTCCTTGTCTTGGAACCAGCACAACATCCTTCTGACCCATGGAGAAGTGATACAGGGAGATATTCCCCAGTGAACCCAGATAAACAGCTGCACAACAAAACCTGCTATTTGCGACTGAAGGATTATTTCCCTCCCTTATCATCATCCACCCAAAAACAAAAGAAGAGGTCAAATCAAATCCTAAATGCAGAGATGCTTAGAAAAGAGCAACAAGTCAAGGACTGAATGATTAACAGCTTCCCGGGCTCCTGGGGATCTTCACTGCAGTCATGCACGCACACAGGGTGTGGCTCAGGGCAGAAAGCTTTGTTCCCTCCCTCTCCAGCATCAGAACACAGATGACAGGGCTGTGTGTGAATAGAACCCTAGTCCGTATTTTAATTTCCTCTTTATTTTCTCCTTCTGCATTCCTTCTTTCTCTCCTTACTTTGTTATCACTCATTTGTTGTTACATGTATCCTCCTGATTTTTTTCTCTGCCAGTTATTTTTTTCTCTGCATGTTATTTTCTTTTACATTGAAGGCAACACCTGCGCCTCTTCCCTCCCTGCTTCTCTTCCCGATGGCCGTCAATTCTGAATTTTGTCCAAGATACAGCCGTACACGGTATCGTTCCTACTGCTGAGACCTTCAAGGCCTGTAGAAAAGAGCCGAATTTTCAGCTGTTATTATTAGAAACACCTTTTTCCATGATCAACAGAACTAACAAAGCCAGGTTTCCTGCGGTTTCGTCTCTGACTCACTCGTTGTGATAACCTCGTCTCCCATTTCTGTTTCATGTCCGATGTGACATCTCTTCTCGGTGGCGAGAGGCGGGCGCTGCTGCAGGTCCGGAGCGCCGCGTGCTGCCTGCACCGGGCGGCTCCTGCGTCGCCGGGGCCGCGGGCTGCTGCCAAGCACAGCCGAGTTCCTCCTTCATCTCTCTCTGCTGGAAAACTAATTTGAGTCTCTAGTCTCTGATGCTCACAAATCCCTGGGAACTTAATTATCTTTGAGGATTCTACCTCTTTTATTCATTTGTTTGCAACTAGCCAATGTGTTCTGACATTTTTATGAGGGGCTGATGGGCAGATAAACAGTCAGATGATTGATTATCAGTCTTTAGGAAGGAAGGTTGTTGCTCTGTGGAGATAACCTGGGAGCAACCCAAACAGCTAAAAAAGAACATCAAATCCTTTATAAAGTTTTGAAAATTGCACTTTCTGTGCACAGAAAATTTTGATAGTCTGCATGCCCACATATCTGATCAACCTCCTTACATCCTGCTTGGGGATGTCCCATATCTCAACTCTCTTTTGAAGGGTGGAGAGGGGGAAGAAAGGGAAAAGGGTTATTCCTCGTTAAGCAGCAATTCATCAGCTGTCCTGGGCAACCGTTGAGATTCAGCCTGCCCTAGCACTCCTGCTACCACCAACCTTCATAAGAAATTTATATCAATGTGAAAGCAAAAAGCACAAGAAGTCGGATACTACCTGAATGTGTTTAGTTTCATGGCAAAGATATAAACAAAGCATCAATAAGGATTTTTCACCCTCCATCTGATTTGGATGCCTCTGGTTTGGATAGGGCACTGCATCATCTTCAGCCAGTGACTGAAATGACCCAAATATACATATTTATATTTTTACAGTCCATAAATCACCCTGGGATCTACTTTTTCTGTATAGAAAGTGCCAGATAAATCTAAGGTGTTATTATTAGATTTGTGAAATGTCACTGGGCACATCCTGATTTTCATGCCCTTTGCACCAAGTTCACATGGCAGATCAATTTGTATACATCTGGGGTTGTTCTTTGCTTGATGGATTTCTCAATGTCCATTTTCCAACAATCCAGAAAAAATGTTTAAGGATAAAATAACCTAAGGTTAATTGTACAATTCCCTTTATTTTTTTTCCCTTTGATACTAGAAAATATTTGATCCACCCAGACCCAGTGGGTTTTGGTATTTCCTAACCAACCCTCTCTTGATGCATTTGTTTAACCCTGTGCAAAATGCTACACAGTCAGAATTTTTCTTTTGTTTAGTTTAAAAAACATTTTGCATATACTTTTTACAGATATAAATTGCTGCACAAATGTATGAGATAAAAAAGCAGCAGGCTCTGGATACAATTTCTGTGTGGAATCCACAGAAAGCCTTATATGGATGTATGCAATATCTATATGCATATGCCTAACTACTACAAGTAGCAGCCCTCGCAGTCAAGACTTGATGTTCTGACATTGCCCTGGCTGCACGTGGTCATGTGTGAGCCCAGTCAAGAGATCCTTGGTTAATGAAGAGGTTCATATAGGCAATGCTTGCATTTTTTAAAGCTATCTTGGATTTTCTGAGGAATTTAATTAAAAAAACCCCAAGAATTTTCACGAGGAATTTTAGTGGTGTTTCAAAATGTAAGTAAAATGAAAATTAATATAAAATGTTGACAACAGATATTTGGCCCTGCCCTTTTTTTTCCTCCTCCTTTTGTTGTTTAAATAAGCCCTTCACAAACACACATACACACACATGCCTGTGTATATATAAACCAGACAAACCAGCATTTCTATCTTTGATTAAGGCAGATACCTAGCAAAGCCCTGAAGCCATTGCTCTGCCATTCATTTTAACCACAGTCAATATACTTACCCTTGGTGGTATTGGTAATTCTTCAACTGGTTAAAAAATTGTCTATTTGGATCAGCTAACTGCCACGCATGCTTCTATAAATATACCTATATTATAGAAAAAATAGTAGAATCTCATTATCTACTAATATTTGAACTCATTTTATTACAGAGAGGTAGGCTATGGGAAGACAATTACAAATAAGAGTTCATGATTACAGTGTTCAAAAGTGGAAAATCAGTTTTACCTATTCTGTGCTGGAAATAATGCATCTTTTTACATCAGTAACCTTAGATACTGTGTAATTAGTATTTTCCAAATATGTATTGCAGAAATTTCGTGTTTATACTACTGAAGTGTGTCTGAACTAGAGTAGTTTAGAATGCAGATTAAATAGTAGGAGTTTAAGATGGTAAAACAGCATTAAAGAAGCATTTGTAATTTAAAAATATTTAGACCTTTCAGAATTCATCAATGACACTTCACTTAAAAAAGGAAAAATAAAGTATTGACTACTGCCACAGAAGCTGTATTTTACCTTTTTATTCAAAGGAAGATTTCCAAGATAATATGCGTATTTTAAATCACTAGCTGAGCTTCCATCATGTAATGGCAACTAATCAATAAATCATGTGCCATTGTTGTAGCTCAGCATGTCAAATAGCTGCATTTCAGTGTCCACACTCGAAGGTGTTGAGCAATTTTTTTGTTCTTGTACATTTCTAGCTCATTAGCCCTGATTCTAAGTGTGGTTATTTTCATGTCAATGAAATTGGTAGAAAAATCACGTCTTACCTGCTTCTGCCAAAGGGAGGAGATGGAATGGGATAATGAACAGGAAACTTCTCTTCCTTAACACTGCTTGCCACCCCATGTGGGTTTGCTAAAGCAGCTTTTCCTTGTGAGCAACATGGAAAAATAAATACATGGCATCCTGCTAGACATCCTGGATGTTTTGATGCTCATGGGAGATGGTAAAAGGATGAATGTTTTTGAAAGCAGCTTTTGGCATACATAAATCATGAGGTTTATACTGAGGCCTGGGACATCCAGCTTGAAAGATTTTGGTTAGACAACAGGATGAAGATGGACTAATAAACTTTCAATTACCCTGCGCATCTCTGTTACATTTGCCTACCAGAACCCCAGTGCAATCTTCATCTACTACATGAAAACTGCCCTGCATGAATAGGTGAAAGAGGTGGCCAGTATACATCCAAATCTCTGGTTTAAGAACAGTGGCAAAGAGCTGAAAAAGCATTAACCTTTGGTGTGATCTCCCATTGCCATTAATCACATTTGGAGTGCCTTTGCCACTCTGTCAGAGTATCTAAAAATGTTCTTGATGAAAGTGGTTGGTTCACTTGGACTCAGGCCAGAATAAAGTGGTGTTTGTCCTCAGAGAGAGATGCAACAAAGAACTAGCCAAAGTGCAGTTGCTGTCTTTTGTCTGCAGTAAACAGCTCTAGTTCATCAGGATATTGCAAAATCTCAATGTCCTCTATGCATCAGTCTTAAAAATGCCTGGTTTTTTAATGCTTTAATTTATTAGAAGATTAAGTTATTGTGGACAATAACTCAGGATGTAGTAAACCCCATGTTTATCACAGGCACATCACATAACTGGAACTCATACAATCTGAAGTGGATTGGGAGGGTTTGTATAGGTTTCTGCAAGTAGAAAACACGGATGCTCAGTTTTCCAATGGCTCCATTTTATGTATGTTTGTATATAAATACACATATATATGCATCAAGTCTGTGCTTGTACTGCTTTCCTGTATGCAGTGTAAGAAAGCCTGGGGTTTTGTTTCCAAAGCGATTAATAGTTGAGGCTGCAGCTATATTTCATTCTAGTAATTCTTGCATAAACGGTGCTCCTCTGAGAAAGCAGATTGCAAAGCCTGGTATAAAATTTGTGAGAGCTGAACAAAATTCAGTTACACCAGATCAACTAAGGAACTGTCCTGCACAGTGGCTCAGGCAAATCAGGATTTTGGTCACCTTTTACATAGTTCTGAATGCTTCTTTCCTTCAAGAAAGCTCTTCATGCAGGGTGGTGCCTCCTCCAAAGGCTTGTCACACGAAGAGTCCCCATTGGATGCAGAAGTCCCCGACCAGTGGCCCTCTGGAACTTGTGTTTTTTCTCCTGAGACCACATCTATTGTGTGACCTCACACATGGAAGTTCACAGATGCTGGCAGCTGGAAAGGGCCTCTGAGGTATTTAGAACCTGCTCCTGACTAGGAGCAGTATCACATACACCTATAGGTAAATTTTGACTTGTTTGTCCAGAGGAGGACCACAGAGTTGATCAGAGGGCTGGAGCACCTTTCCTGTGAGGAAAGGCTGAGAGAGCTGGAGTTGTTCAGCCTGGAGAAGACATGGTTCCAGGCTGACCTTATTGTGACCTTTCAGCACCTGAAGGAGGCCTGTAAGAGAGATGGGGAGAAACATTTTAACAGTGCTTGTTACAATGGGACAAGAAGTAATGGTTTTAAACTAAAAGAGGGTCAATTTAGATTAGATATAAGAGAATTTTTTGTGGTGAGGGTGGTGAAACACCGGTACAGGTTACCCAGAGTTGGTCAGTGCCCCATCACTGGAAATACTCAATGTCAGGCTGGACAGGGTTCTCAGCAACCTGATCTAGTTGTAGATGTCCCTGCTCACTACAGGGAGCTGGACTAGATGAGCTTCACAAGGTGCCTTCCAACCCAGAGTATTCCATAATTCTATGATTCTGTGTTCTCCTAAAGATCTCCACTGATGGAGGTCTGAGCATTTTGCAGGCCATCTAACTTTTAACTGTTATTGTAATCCTAGTATCCCATCTGAATCTTCCTTACTGCAGATGAAACACTTTTTCCCATATGTTAACAAGGATGTTAAAGCAGGTAGGTTGTACTTGTCTCTTCACAAAAACCCTTTATGTATTTGAAAATTGTGATTATATCTTCTCGACGCCTTCGTTCTTTGCACTTCTCCACCATTCATTCAAACTTCCCATGTAGGCTGAATTTTCTAGGTCTCTGATTATTTTCTGGGCCTGTGTAACTGGGCAGCTTCATCCCTGAAATGCAGTCCTTAACAGTAGCCCTGATCCTTCAGCCAAGCCCTTGCCAGTGGTGAATACAGTGAAAAGATTGCCTCAGTTGCTCTGCAGGTTGTACTCCTATTATATGAAACTTGGAAGTCTGAGCTGAGAGGGCCTTGGGAAAATGATGCACTGAAATGGAGAAGAATTGAACCACGCTGATAGGGGAGTGTGGAGACTGTCAGTAGATGGGTTTGCTTATTATGTATGCAATGCTTCTAGTGAAGGTAAAGTCTACAACGATTATATGACCTATGCCAGTGTTATAGTACCCTGAAGATGTTATTTAGTCTTGCTGGATTTGTTTTGATTTGCATTTAGCCCCCTTTTTTCAGCTGACTGAGGAAGAAAATTATATAAAAGTAATAAAATATAACTTAAATTAACTAGCAAAATAAGTGTCCAGGAGGATAAACTTCACTGTCATTAGAGAAAATAGCCAAACATAGAGGTCTAACTAGACAAAAAAGGTATACTCCTTCTATATGTTGAAATTAAGCCAAGTCCTTCATAGCTGCCCAGTGGCCAAACTAAAATACCATCAATGCAACCCCAACCCCATGATGTGACTCCTGGGGCAGCCATCTCTCACCTAACAGCTTGGAGCCTGAGCAGGGGGATTGAGTCTGGAGACTGTTCATCTGGAGGCATACTACAGCAGCAACTGGAGCTTGTAACTGGGAACTCCTGTCTCCCAAATTTTCACTCTAACTACATTTCTACTGCCTTTGGCACCTCTCCCAAGCCGCTCTCTCAATGTGGTGATACATGGAAGTGAGGAAATGAATGCTGAAAGTAGCAAATGATGATTAATGAACACCTAGTCCCTCGGTTTTACTGTCCTTCCCCTTGTAACATGTCCTTGATAATTAATTTCTTCAAAAGGAGTTTCACACTATAACTAGCTGGTCTAAGGTTCTCTTCAATAATTGATAGTTCCCATCCCCTTCCCTGATTCTGGCCATATAATTCCCCAGCATCTTGGTCCAGTTTGGTACATATCTGACCCCATAAAACAAGCCTCTTTTGGGAGACAAGGATCAGAAAATAACAAGAAAAAGAGATATAATTTTTCTGCTTCCAGAATGCCTGATGATATTGTTCCCTGGGCAGGTTTACCACCATGTCAAGATGGTGCTAACAGTGGCACACTGGAACAGGATTGGAATGGAATGAGAGAATGGAACATGCATGCAGCAGACCACTAGATCAACAACTGGATAAGCCTTAACATCCCTCTTTGCTGTTAGAGGGGAAAAAAAGTCATGGGAAGCAATCACTAGGTGCTTAATTTGCGTTTTCTCTTCTGAAATCTGTGGTTTTAACAATACTTGACTTTCATTTCTACATTCCACTGAAGTTGCAGCTGTCTGTACTTGAAGTAGGTGGGAGGCTTAAGAATGAGATTGTTACAAAAAGGCAATGCAGTTTTAATCCTTCTTTGATCATCTGTTTTTCTATTTTTCTGTAAGATTCCACTCCCTGGCCCAGCCTCAGAGCAGAAGTCAATAAGGCAGTAGGAACATTCACATGTTAAGCTTTCCGCACACCAGTTACCATGGGGCATGAGAGTGCTGTGAGTGTGAACTCCTGCTGCCACCTGCCTCTCCTGCCTCCATTGCTTACAGAAGGACAGAGGCAGCAGGAGGGGCAGCACAAGCCAGAGATCAAGCAACATGAGAAATGGCTGGACAATTGCAACTGACAAGCAAGAGCCTTGTAAGAGGCAAAATTTAAAGCCTCATTTCAGTTTTCCTTGTTAGGATGCTGTTAGGCCTCCTACAACAATGGCAAGCCTGATACAATCTAAGGAATATTGTATAGCTGAGAGCTGAATGAGGCTCTATCAGACATTAGAATCTCTCCCTAATTTTTTGCTTCTGATACCGAGGAAATTTTGTTCTGCACTAGGAACAGAAGCGAAATCATCATTTGAATAAAACAAAGAAAAACAGCCAAACATTTGGCAAATACATTATTTTAATTGTAAATGTGGTAACTATTTGGAAATGTTGATGTTTTTTGGCAAGCGCAATGCACACATGTATGTTATTAGTCACCCAACACATTAGATTTGTGATAAATATACTTCTTAAAATAAATTCGTTCAGTATTTAAATTTTTTGTCTTCTTTATTCAATGAATCTCCAAAACCGTAGCAGATGGATAGGGGAAAAACATTTTTGACCTCAGAATGGAATAGTTTGATGGAATTGCAACAGACAGATGACTTCTGTGTGTTAATAGCATCTTATTCAAAATGGTTACTGCCATGGATCACAGCGCTGTATTACAGGCTTATAATAAGTATTGCTGTAGAACACATTTAAATCTAATTTGGCAAAGAAGGATAGGAAAAAAAACCACCTTTATGTACTATATCTGCTCCTCAATCCTTTAGCAGTTTTTGTAGTTTGACATACAGTCTTATATCTGCCATATTTTCCTAAAAAAATAAGGCTTATGAAATGGTGGTTTGGATTTTTATCTCTTCCCCCATAACAAATTTGGAACCATGTCCTCATTTCAATTCTTTTAAATATTGAAGTCCTGGAAATTTTATTAAAAGTATGTAGAGGGGTAGAAGTAGCCAAATTGGTGTCATAAAGGAAAAATGCGATGTCAGTGAGGCTGGTAAGTATGAAGGGATTGAAACAGAAGAGAGATTTAAGTATGCTTCAGATATGGGAAAGGGTTCATATATAGTTGCTGTCACAGTTTTAGGCACTGAAAAAGAGCCACAGGATTAGCTGCAGAGATGACTAATTTTGATAATTTTATATCAAAATACTGTTGTGTGCATCACACGAAGTGAAGAAGATATTTTGCTTCATTTTTAGTTGCTTTGAGTATTCACAACAGCAACAGCCTACAACCAAAATTTTGTTGCTCTCTGAATGTTTGAGACACTTTACCCACTGAGAACCTCTGCAGCTTTGGTCCCCTGGGGTGGCTGGTAGAGGAATCTTGCTCTCAGGTCTTGCTCTCACGACCACGTTTGCAGCCTGTTGTTAGCCCTGCACATATTGATAGCCCAAATGGGAGTATTTTCATAGGTTTAAAACGAAGCTCCTGTACAGTTGTTGGCAAGGTCAGTTCCCACGAGCTGGGTGTTTCTATCACCTAGCGGAGGAGCTCTCTTAAGCCAGGGGAGGCTGACACGGGTGCCTTACAGAAGGCTTAATTCTCACTGAGAGCTACTGTTAGCAGCTAAGTGTTCACATTGCTTCTTTGTTTTCCTGTGGTGCTTTGCCTGATTCTGAATACCTTTAAAGTGGTGCACGCCTGCAATTACATGTGAAAGCAATATTCATTGTCTTTCCAAAGCATATGCTGCAGGAGTCCAAGAGAGAAAACTAAATGAAAGGTCTTTTTCTGTGTGAAAAGCATATCAATCTGTGTTAACAGCTGATTTCAGCAGCCTCTTCTGTCACAGCCCTGTGACTGGGAGAACTTCTTTCTTTCCTCAAAGAAAATTGCCCCCTTAACGTTGTTCTGAAGCAGGGTGAGGAGAGTGAAGAGGAAATAAGTGTTTCTTCTCGTTTGGTAATTTTGTTCCACTTAAAGACTGTTAGCAGCCAATGAAAGCAGTTGTGCTCCTGTTGGCTGCCTTCTTTGTGTATTAGGCAGAGGGAAATGGCAGCCTGCTGCAAAGGAAGGGCCCTTTTCAGCAGAAATCGTGGAAATTCCCTTATCCTGTCCCCGAACAAGCAAGCAAGGAAACAGCAACAGGAGATAGCGCGGGGTGTTGGCAATGGAGTGGAACAGCCACAGAACAATTGATGTGAAAGCCTTCTGCTGAAAGCAGCATGTGGCCCACGCAGCTGGCCAGCCTGGCTGCCTGTAGCTGCAGTAAGGTATTTACACCTTGGACAAAGCAAGAGAAGTGCTAAAGAAACCTAAGAGAGAATCATTAGACTGTGTTTATTAACAACACAGCGCTTTATCTTCAAAGTGTTGTGCACAATTAATCAATATATTCAGCAAGCGAAGTAAATGGATAGCATTCATTATCACCCAGTCACTATCTTACAAACAGATTTAAAGTGATGAGAAGAAGATGCGCTTGAAACCTTGTGAAGGAACACTTTTAACCTGCTGTTTGAACTGGTGCAACCCCATCTTGAACTACCTTCTCCTTTCAATCCCAGTTTCATCAGGCAAGCATTGCCCACAGAGCTGAGAGGGCATTTCAGTATCCTCTCTTATCACTTTGGAATCTGCCTGTTAGGAGCTAGAATGAAATCTGTTCACTTCATAGAGTGATGTGATTACTCTTGGAGAATAGTCATCACTTTCAGTCATTAGCAACAGTAGTCCTGAATCATATTTTATGTGAGCATCCTCATCAAGTGTGCTCCTTCCCTCTGGATACAGGAAAGCTGGACTGGAGCTGTGCTTGGTTTGCACTTAAAACATGTTGCCTTCTCCAGGTTCTGAGAGAGTGGATATTCAATGGCATTTGTATCAGCCTCTAAGTCCTGGGCTGAATTTAAGCTACCGGCAGCAGCAAAATAAAACTACAACCAGTCCCCCAAGGCAGGCAGATTCCAGTTAATATCTGACTAGCTACAGAAATGATATATGAAGTCAGACATTCTTACATGCTCTCACACAGTAATACATAGGGTGTAGAGCATAAGTCTTGTGAAGAGTGGCTGAGGGAGCTGAAGTCGTTTAACTTGGAGAAAAGAAGGCTCAAGGGAGACTTTATCGTGCTGTGCAAATACCTGAAAGGAGGTTGTGCTGAAGTGGGGATTGGTCTCTTCTCCTAAGTAACAAGTGATAGGATGAGGGGAAATGGCCTCAAGTTACATCAAGGAAGATTTAGGTTGGATATTAGAGAAAATTTCTTCACAGAAAGTGTTGTCAAGCATTGGAACTGGCTACCCAGGGAAGTGCTTGAGTCACCATTAAGGTCTTTACAAGATGTGTAGATGTGGTACTTAGGGACATGGTTTAGTGGTGGACGTGGCAATGTTGGTTTAAGGGTTGGGCTTGATCTTAGCAGTATTTTCCAATCTAAATGATTCTCTGATTCTATAGACTAAAAGATGAAATCAAGCCCAGAGAGAGAATTCAGAACATGGAGAGCTCTTCTAACATAAAACAATAGAGCAGTGATGTTAATTTTCTGAGTATTGTCATTTAGTGAATAAAAAACCTTTTCAAAGTTATCTTGTCATTCATAGGACAAACTCACTTCAATGTGGATGCACAAGCACCAGTTCCAAAAAGTACTGTCAATCTTTCCATTAAAGTTTCCCCCTCCTTTCTCTCTCCCTCTAGCCATCACTCTTTTTTTCCCAAAGAAAGCATTGCACAATGGCAGCAAGAGGAAAAATCTGCGAGACTCCAGGTCAAAAAGAAGGCCCCATTTCTATTAGATTCGTTGGGAGCCTTTAGTTTTTTGGGGTTTTTTTGAAGAGTGGCTTCTAATACTGCTTGCTTCTGTAGAGTCTTTGCAATTTTAGACCTTTTGAAATTAGTCTGAGCAATCCTTGGGATGTTTTTTAGTGCATTTAAAAGAAAATCTACTCATTAAAAACATAACTAGCTTCAGTAAAAATGGAGCTTGTGCAGTAGTTCCAAGGTATTTCCTTCTATTTCTATTCTGTTTAGTTAAATGCTTCAGAGATTATTTGTTCAGATAGGATTTTATTTGTTTCAGATAGGATAGCCTGATAGAGAAACTCAGTGATTAATTTATGTTGTTATTAAACTATCAAGGCTTCAGGTATTAAAATACAAATATTGTGAATCAAAATGCAGAGAACTGAGGAAATAAAAAAATAAAAATAAAAATAAAAAGGTCTGTGATGGTACACACTTTAGTCCCATTTGTACCGAGCAGTAGTCTGCCCATGCAGACAGCTCGACCGGCTAAATTTCAGGTCCAAGCTGTGCCACAGATTTCTGTGCTGCCTTAGATCACCATTAGCAACTGCATTTTTTAAACAGTTGTTCATGTGCAACGTTTCTGTCTTTGTGAGCCCTAATGAGAAAGTAGTAGTCAGTCCAGGACTGCTCCAGAGGCCTTGGTGCTTCAACCGCTCGGCTGCCATGGGCCACACCAGGCACCCAGCCTGCTGGAAATGACAGCAAATCTCTCTTTTCTGCACCCATTCATGATGACAGGAGTCATGTGAGTACAGTGTGGCTGAGTTAATGTGATTGTGGTAGCTGGTAATATTTTACATTTCTTTCCAAATGTAGTTAACTATCCCAAAATCTATTATGTTCTAATGCCAAAACATTACTTTAGAAGTTAAAAACATGGATGGGCTAAAATATTTTGCTTTTCATTTTAGAGTTGTGATTTTCACAAAAAATCCTCTGTAGGTTTAGAAATTAATGGTAACCTACAATATTTCATGTACCCAGAGTATCATCCCTTCTCAGACCAGGAGAAAAAATTCAAATAGTTTGATTTGCAGCTATTGATTCTAAAGAGCGTGACAGGATAATCACAGCATTTCTGTTCTTGAATTGTACTGCAGCCCAAACACATATTCAGGGGTCAACTGCTGTGCCTGAAACATGCAAAACTCTCGAACTATCAGCATTCAGCCTGACTTAGTAGTTTGGACACTACCAAAGATCTTTGCAAAACAGAACAGGGCACTCTCTATCTTCTCTACTCTTGCACAGTCTCGTATGGCTGGAGGGGCCAGCTCAGATGGCTCTAAGGGGGGAGATCTACTGCAGCCTGCTCAGTGACACCGTGGCAGGAAAGTGGTGCAGAGCGCCCAGCTGGGGTCTGGAGGAGAATAGCTGTGAATATGAGACAGCCTTTTAGGCAAAGTGCTTAAGACCCAACACAGATTAAAAAAAAAGGTGTAAAGGACACACAGTGAGAATTTCTTAGCAGGACTGTTGCCAGACTGCTTTGGCTCTTGCTTGTGGAATCATCTTATATGTGCTGCTGAAATGTAAAGGTGTTGAACCGGAATGCCACTTCATCTGCATGGGCACATGCCCTCCTGTAGTGTGACAGCAATTCTCCTGGATGCCCCTTCTTTCCCAATGATGGCAAACTGCCTTTTCATGACAGGGAAGCCAAGATGCTCTGCAAGAAACACGCGCAGTACTATTAAAAATTATAGAATTATAATCAGCCTTTGTCCTGCTAGGATTTAGTCAAGGCTGTCACAGCAAGGAAGGATGGAAATGCTCTTGGCTCACTTGTCTTTACTCATTGCTTTACTCTGCCCTACATGTGCTCACCCACATGGGTTGCTGGACTTCCCATGATCACCGTACATTTCCATCGTTGTGCGTTTCCACCACTGTACATTGTCATAATGGCTTCTTCCCTAGAAATCTGGAAGATCCAATACTCCCACCTGACTTCAAACTGGACTGTGATGGGCGGAAGCTGTATGCAAATAGCAAGATCTTAGCTGATAGCAAGACAAAAACTGATGGCTGTGGCTAATGGGGTTAATGGAGCTGGATTTTCCCATCAGGTGCTGGACTTTGTAGCAAAATCAAAATTTGCAGGTATGATATGGCGCATGTTTAAGATGAATGTTCCAGTTCTAGTAAATAATTGGGGAGACAAGAGACTGATCCTGAACTTGCATTTAAATTAAACAATAATCAAATGGGGAAAATAGCCTTTTGGTGAAGTGAGAAGGAAGGGACAGAAGAAATGGGTAAAATGCTTATGGGCAGCAGTGGGGAAGCCAGAGACTGAAGCATGCAAAGATAGTATCTGGCTCAGCATCTACTGGTACAAAGCCACTGTTTTTTCCAAGCTGATTTGAGCTGCCTGCTGAATAACTTTACTCTGATCCAGACATTTGCATTCTGTGGCTTCAGTGTTTTTGACTTAGCACTTAGGATCCCAGAAAACGGTCTTGTGAGTGAACAAGGCTCTCAAACAGGCAGTTAAACAGCACATGATTGCAGCTCCAATTGTTTTGTAGTGTGACTTAGAGTTGCTTTTCCACTTAATATTCCTTCAGGCAAACAGGCTTTTTAATTCTTGTGTATTTCACAGGAAGATTTGCAGATCTGCCTTTAATGTTTTGCTTCATCTGATTGTTGTTGAGAAATACCAGGGTCTTGAACTTGAATTCTCTGCCTGGAGACATTTTTGTTTGCTTAATAGATGAATAGCCCATATAGTGAAATTTGGAACAAAACTTTCTACAACTCCAAATAGTATTTCCTATGCCCCTTTAAAGTTAGTTTTGTATTGTTCAATGTTATGTGCATTATGCAGTAAATGATTTATCCTTCCACAGTGTTCTTCATTAGCATGGAATTCTTGGACTAAGACTCTTTAAGGGTTAAATTTTAGACTTGGTTTTTAGAAAGCCACATCAGTCATGATCTAATTGCACAATTTCAGCAGAGCTGACATTTAAACTATGTGATAATTCTACCACTTCAGACAACCACTATTTCAAGGACTATCTCCTAGAACTAAATTAAGGATCATCTAGATTGAAGTAAGAGGTGCTGAAGCATTGTTTGATTTTAAAAAAAAAATATTCTACAGGGAAAATAACTGTGATTTGTTTGTGCAGATATTTGAGATAGACTGACACTGAAAATATACAGGTGGCCAGTCCACCAGAAAGTTTCACTTACCAGAATTTCAAGTCTTCTTTGTTCTATTGACATAAATTTATTGGTAAGAGGACAACCACACTTGGTTTTGATGCTTGAAAATGCATATTGGGAAAAATGTCCCATAATCTTAATAAATGTCACTCTCAAAAGACAGTCAGGTTCAAAATCAATCTGTCAATTCCAACCACATACTTGTGGTTAATACACTCTTTGCATTAAAAGTAAATTTTCACAGTAAAATGTTGGAAGGAGATACGCTGTGGGTGCCTCTACATGGAAAACATCCTGCAAGGGGATTGTGTGGAATGACTGGGCAAACAAAGCAGAGCAGGCAGCAAGTGTTCCCTTGCTCCTCCAAAGATTAGCATTGATAACAATAAAGTGAAATAAAATCACATAATTGAAAACAGCACATCTCTTGTCTTGGTTTTCAGCCAAGTCATATGTCAGTTAGTGCACATCTCTGCCTCCTGAAGGCATTACTTTCACTCTGCCTCTGAAAAAAGAAGTTCCCATGTCTGTTTACTGCCTGCTTAACTGGGAGAAGAAAAGGATGAAACGGTTAGGTGCTGGCACAAGGTCTTGCCATAAATCTATTTGTTTCTCTTTTACAGGAAACGGTTAAAAACATGCTTATTTTGATTGTAAAAACAACCTACTTTTTGTATTCCTATTTCTTATATGGCATCATAGAATTACGATACCTTTTACACATCCCCATGTTGTCCTTGCTTGCGGAGCTTGAAACGTAAAAAGAAAGTTAGTCGAAGCAAATAAGCACAAGGTAAAGTAGAGGACAGAAGCACAAGAGAGAGAAGAAAAGAGAATTGGTTGTTTGTCAGGGTGAAATTCAGAGTGATTTTGAAGACAACCCAGAGGATGAAGACAGAATAATTATTCAATTGCAGGGACCCATATCAACTGGAAAAATAATAAAGCAAAATGATTAGGAAGAACAGAAAAACCAGGAGGAATGGAAAATGAAAACAACAGTAGGCAGTTTCAAATGTAGTTTTGAGGACCATTTCATACAACAGAACTCAGTATTTAGGCTGTGGAGGAAAGATGTGAACACCTACCTGATGGAGTTAAGGAACTGGTCATGGCACAAGCAACCTTCCAAACTTAACCACTGGACACAAATAGCAGAATGAAGCAAGTACTGAAACTGTGTGGGCCATTTGGGGAAGTGCTGGCCGACCACTTTGTGAGGCCAGACTGCAGTGCCCGCCCACTTGGCCTCAGCCAGTGTGGCTGTGGACTTTACTTCATTTTTTCCTTGTGCCTCAGTTTCCCAGCTGCTTCCTTAACCCAGTGTCATTGTGGAAAACATTACAGTAGAGGGGTACAACTACCATAGAACCATCATAGAATTACCAAGGCTGGAAGAGACCTTTAAGAGCATCCAGCCCAACCATCAACCTGGCACTATTACTGTAACCCCTAAACCTCTAAACCATCACCCAGCACCAGGTCCAGATGCCTCTTAAACACTTTCAGGGATGTTGGTTCCACCACCTCCCTAGGCAACCTATTCCAATGCATGACCACCCTAATAGTGAAAATTTTTTCTCTTATCCATTCTGAATCTCCCCTGTCTCAGCTTAAGGCCGTTTCCTCTGGTCCTCTCACTGCAGACCCAGTAGAAGAGACTGGTCCCCACCCCACCAGAGGCTCCCTTCAGAGAGATGTAGAGAGCGATGAGCTCCTCCCTGAGCCTCCTTGTGACTAAACACACTCAGCTGCTCCTCTTAAGATGTTTCTAAATCTTTCATGAGCCTTGCTGCCCTATACTGGACACTCTCCAGCACCTCAATGTCCTTTGTAAAGTGAGGGGCCCAGAACTGGGCACAGCACTCGAGGTGAGGCCTCACCAGTTCCAAGTGCTGCGGGGCGATCACTTCTTTAGTCCTGCTGTCTACACTACTCTTGATATGGGCCAAGATATCATTGGCCTTCTTGGCTACCTGGGCATATGATGACTCATACTGAGCTAGCTGTCAATCAGCACCCCCAAGTCCCTTTCTACGGAACAGCTCTCAAGTCACTTCCCCCAGCCTATAGCACTGCATGGTGCTGCTGCAACTCAAGCGCAGGATCCAGCATTTCACCTTATTGAACCTCATGCATTTGTTCTTAGCCCTTTGATTGCATCTGTCCAGGTCTCTCTATTGAGTCTTCCTACCCTTGAGCAGATCAACACTCCCACCCAGCTTAGTAAAATCTGCAGATTTACTGAGGGTACACTCACTATCCCCATCCAGATCATCAGTAAAGATGTTAAGCAGGATTGGTCCCAAACACCCACATGAAAACATACATGCATGCCCAAGACTCACGTAATCAGACACTGCACAAGAGCAGATGGGACATATTCTGATGTACAGTCCCATATGCTGTGATGCTGGTTCTGCACAGCAGAGCTACTGGCAGGTAGGTTTATTGGCAGAGTCACAAGGTTGCAGTGTAGCTTTGCTCCACCTCTCTCAAATAGTCTCTGTTTAATTTGATGGGAGTGTCTTACCACTAATTACATCCAGCTTAAGAAACAGAATTATATTTTCATAAGCATTGAGGAAAGCAAAGGCTCTGAGCACTTGTATTGCAAGTTTGGCACAAGGTGGAAACTATGACGAGCACTGTCACATAGGGTTCCTCACAGGTCTGGTTGGATCACTTTAAAAACTCTATCTTCTTTTTGGGCATTTAATTTTGAGTGTGCACCAGCAGTCGAACACTGTAGATTTTCATTGTGGAAAAAGCTGGATGCACAGATGGAAAAGCAGGATGGAGAAAGTTTCGTTAAGGAAGGAGCAGTTGAAGCTGTACACTAGCTTGGTTTTATTGTAGCTTTTCACACAGCCTCACACAACATTCTCATAAGCAAGCTTAAGAAATACAGTAAGTTCAGCTGAACTACAAGATGAATACAAAATGGCTGAAAAATTCTCCTTAGAGCAATTTAAAATTTTATAGAATGCTGGGAAATGCAGGACATTTATCACCCTGGAAAGACTGTTATGCAGCCACAGCTTTATTAATCAATAACCTTATGTTGAAAGTATGGGAATGGTTAGAGAAGATGCAGTTCCATTATTTATACGGAACTAAGCAACTAATGGACAAAATAGGGGAAGACTGAAATATTCAGTGCTTTTCTTTGTCTCCACTGTTGAAAAAAAACTAGCTGTGACCACAAATTATTGACTACGAAAAAAGAGAAAAGTTAGGGACAGTGAAGAGAGAAAGAAAGGATTAAAATATATTTATAAGCTTAAAGATATCAAACCAAATTATTAAAAATTTCAGGCGCATAGGTCTGTAAGAAAGAGCTAACATGCATTTATCTACACTCGCATAATGTCAAATCAACCAGACTTCCTTTCTTGACAGGCTAACCAGCTTAGAGGATAAGAGGAAAGAGTAGAATCAGTACATTATATCTTGATTTTAGAATAAGTTTTGATACAGAATCATGTGACTGACAATCCAGGGAAAGAGGATTCAGATGGACTTACACAGAAGGTTAAAAAGCTGCATTCAGAGAATTTGCCAGTGGTTTCTTCTCAAACCAGGAGGCAAGAATGGTTCTATTCCTCTGCTGGTTTCAACAGCAGTGAATGGTACGGTAGAGAGAAAAGCTATATAGATGCAAACATTACATACCCTGTGAAAGACAAGATCAAAATCCAGGATGACTTTGGTAAGCAGTAGAAGTGGTTCAAAATTGTAAAAGGAAGTTCAGTGATGAGTAGGACAAACTGGTATGCTTAGGGAGCAAAAATTAGTTGACAAACACCTGGCAGCAAGAGGCAGCAGAATTGACAAGGATCCAATTGCAAGAAGATATTAATGCTATCGTGTTTTATTCTTGGGCATCAGGAGGCCTTGTCTGAAGGAACACGTGCAGCCTGTGTCCTATATTTTAAATGGAAATAACTGAAGAAAATTCCGAGAGGAGCTACAAAAATGCTTAGAGTTTAGAAGAAATTGTTAAAGCTCTAACTCTGAAAGAATTGCTTTCTCGTACTGACAAAAGATTTTAAAGGTATGCTAAGAGTCTAAAGATATATTGATACCAGGAGATCATAACACAAACAAAAGAACAGTAAGAATTTTTAGATTTTTGCTGAGCACAAGGCAAGTACTAGTTCATTTCATTTGCGTCAGAAAGACTCAGTTATATAGCAAGGATTGCTTTTTAATTTGCGGTCTTATTTTTTGTTACAGAAGTCACAGAATATCCTATCTTGGAAGGGACCCACAAGGATCATTAAGTCAAACTCTATAGTGAATGGCCAGTATGGGGATTGTATCTACAACCCTGGCCTTATTAGCATCATGCTCTCAATAGACCAGAACCGGCAATGGGGAGGTGTTAGAATTGGTGTTAAAGAATTAAAGAGTCATCTGTCATGAATGTTCAAATTACTGTTACTCCTGTATCAGTGTAAGGGAATCGACTGGAGACAGGCATGCCTGGGATGTGATGAACACCTGAATCACCTGGATGTGTCTCTTCACACACAAAAGTAGAGAGGCAGTATTATGCAGTACACAGATTCCAATTTATCTCCTCCAGAGTTAAGTGGGAAGATATTTTTAGGCATTTGACTCTTCCTTATCGTTAAGATCTTTGCTTTGCTGTTGCTCTCTTACGTCCAGTTTATCATATTCCCCATTTCACATTTGTGAGGATCTTTTGGCACAGCCCCATCAGCCTTTGTGCAGATCTGCTGTGGGTATGGTGCTGCCTGCCTTTTTCTCTAAAGCAAGGGCAGCTGCAGGAGGGCTTGCTTTCTTCCTTCCACTCTGCCCTTATCTGCAATATCTTGCTCTCAGGCATATCACCAGGGAAACTATCCCAGGTCAAAAGTAAGAGGTTTTTATTAGTAGTATTATTTAGGAATTCTTGCTATTTACTTGTCTTTTGTATGCTCTAACAACCTTCATTTTTGGGCAGTATATAGAAGGATCCTTGCTCTTGTGAGTTTCTGACATAAGCACACTGCCAAGAGTGTAACACAAAATCCTACTCTTTATATGTCAGCTTGTGTCATTAAAGCCTTTACAACAGCTTTTTCTTACCAAGGACTTCATCTGACTGTATAGGAAGATACCAGTACATTTCCAGTGTCTAGTAGGATGTCACAATGTTCTGTCCTTGCTGGTGTCCAGTGCAGCCTTGGGTTAACACAGTGTTGGGTTAACACAGTGTGAGAGAGGAAGCAGTGTAATGAAATGCGGTGAAGGATCCTCTGGTTGATTACTCACCAGTTTGTTATCCAGACATGGATGTCCGAGGTGTTTTGAGCCCTCCTTTCTGTGTTCCCTTGGGAGCCACTCTGAGAGCCGCAGTGCTCCCGGGAGTCCCGGCTTTCACCTCTAATGCTGACATTCCTACAGGCTCAGGAGACCTGCAGGATGCCTGAGCAAGCCAGTTCTGCACGCTATTTCTAGGCCTATTTTTACTAAGAGGGGGGTCCACGAGACATCCCACCCCACCTCCAACGCGCCAGGAGAGTTCGGCAGCCGGGAGCCGGGAGGGCTCGTTCACGCCTGGTCAGCAGAGGGCAAATGTGGCACCTCTTCAGTCCTCTCCGGTGAGGAGGACCCCTGCCAGGTGACTTCTGACCAAAATCAACTTCTCTTTGCTCTCTGAAGTAGGAGCTGGTTTATTTCAGATGGTGATTACATTTCGGTGGGGGAGCACTTAAGCTAATTGCTCGGCATTGTTAGTTCTGTGCCAGCATTCCTCTGAAGCTTTAGTTCAAAGGCCTGTGTTGCAATCAAAATACTTTGCTATTTGACATAGATATACCCAGAGTTCATCAGCTGGAAGAGAATGACTGCATTGTGTGCACAATGTACACAGATATTGTCAAGGGAGAAGGTAACTAAGAGTAAAATCTGAGGGTGAGATTTCCTATCTGTGTTCCTGAGGATCAGTAACTGAGAAGCCCTTTTCCTTCAGCTGGTGCTGTACCAAAAGGCCGTCCACAATCTACCTTCTCATCAACAAAATTTACTTTATTGCTCTATTTCACGTCTTGAGAAAAGCAGTGGAGATACTTATATCCAGTTCACTTGTGCAGCTTGATAAGCCATACAGAAGCAATGAGGCTGTTTCAATTGATAGAATTACCAGTGTATTATAAAAAGCAAAATATCTGCAAACCCGGGTCTTATTGCTATTTACAACACGTGCTATGGCTTTTTGCTGTGAAACATTTTGACACCTATCAACAAAGGTTAGTGCAGACAATCACTTAGGAAAATGTGCGAGGAGTATGAAATTCACAGACTGCATACAGAGGGAGTATGGGTGGAATAGTGGCTTTCTAGAGAGACCGAACATTTGTAGAGAAAACAGTGAGAAAATAGTTAGAAGTGTGTGTTTTTCTGACTTTCCCCTCCTCTATTAAAATAGAAATAATTTGTTGTGGTGGACTTCCGTTTTTTCCTAAAACATAGCTTTCATGTGGACCATGACTTCTAAATGTATTTGGTAATTACTGTACATGAGTATTTAAACATAGATGTTTCAGCACATAGAACATCTTTGGTTGGTGACTCCCTCTTCCACCCAGGAAAAATCTGAAGTGCTTTCCAAACTTTTAAACAGATTGGAGAGCCTTTTTGCTGGCATGTGTAATTGCTTTGCCCATTTTTACAGGGAAGCTGTTTAGCGTGCAGCTATTCTGCACAGTAGCTTAGAACAGTAGAGTCAAATGAAATTATGGCGGGAGTTTTTAGCAGACAGGCTGTAATTATTCAGTTTGGAAGTTGACCAGAGTGAAATAGAAGCTTGCCTATCAATAAACATACTTGAAGTACCATGTTTTTGAAGTTTTTAAACAAAGAAGCTTGTTTAAAAGGTGTTAGTGCAAGATGGGAGTCAGAAAATCTGTGCTGCTGTGGCACATGTTTAGGAGCTATACTGGGAATTATTTAAGCTCTCCCTTACCCTTTTTTTTTTTTTCCTGCCCTCTGTCTTAGGTTACAATGTAAGATGTAACCAAAAGTATGTATTCTATCACCAGCTGCTAAAACCAGGTGGGGCAGTGTTCTTTATCTTTTCCATGACACATCCCTGATAACTCCCTCCAGAGAGATATTTTTCTGTTAATGGGCTATCAAGCCTCACTGCATGACTCATAAAATTACATTATCCCCTTGTGAGATGCTCTGCTCAGGGGGAGGAACCAAGCATTCCTACCTGGATGTAATCTGAGGTTTGGAACACCACACTCAGCCCTTACCTACTGGATTCCCGGAGGACAAGAGCTACACAGCCACCACTGGAAGACCAGACCCTTCCACATGATCACCGCTCCAACAGAACTACATCCATCACTTCAGGAGGATTGCAGCCACCATTTAATCGGACTGCTATTGCCACCCTGACTGACAGGGTGTCATGTTGTATTCTGACTCTGTCAGTTTAAACCAGTGTTTCTGTATTATTGCCTTTATCTTAGTTTTCCTATTAAATTGTAGTTCTGATTTCAAGTCTCTCACTGGTTTGCTTTCAAACTAGTACACAATCAGAAAGTAACAATAGACAGGGGCCTTACCACCACTTGTTCTCTTCATTTTTACCCTGTATTATCTTGGAAATTATGACAAGGTTGGCAGGAGTATCTTTTAGCTTTTTTTGTTTGGTGCTTACTGGGTTCTCACCTGTGACTCTACAGTGGCCTTGCCTCTACAGAGCCAAATTCATTACTGTGGCAAGGACAATTGTGTGAGTGTTTGTCTGGAGTGACTCTGCCCTGTGGAATTGACTATAATTTCAGCAATTATTTCATTTGCAAAGTAGGATTGACATTACTTTTTTATTTCAACAGAGTATTTTCCCATGGCAAGTTAGTCTATGGTGGCTGTGAGCTGCTCTGTGCAGACAACCTCCTTGCTTGGGACTTTCACATTGTCCCTCAGATCTGCTTGTAAACATCTAGGAGGAATAAACTCTGTAGCAGAGCTAACCATGGAACAGCGATCCAAAGCAATGTTTCAACTCTGAAAAAAACATGTGAAAGTGAGGTTTAGTTTTCCTGTTGAAATTTTCCCCATAATTTTCTCACCAGTATGCTTCACATGATTTTTGGAGCATTCAAATTTTGTTGCCCATTAATTTGTCCATTAGTTTTGGCTTATGCAAGAGAGGGAGAAAGCTGTAACAATGCACGGTATGAACCAATGTATATGCATATACTTGTAGTGAGGAAGGGCAGAAGTGACAAACAGTTGATTTGCTCAGAGCTGACCTCAATTATTGGTCTGCTGCAAGGCATATTCTAGGGCTAATTTTGCCATAACTGTCATGGCATGTGAAAATGGCAATACAGGATGGATGAAGTGGCATCATGATATGCAGATATGGATAATTAATGTGAAGATATGAAAGAGTGAAGAGTGTAGAGAGGCAAACCCTGTAGCCACTCAGGCTCAGCTTCTGGATATGCTTCAAAAAACCTCTGAAACTCAGTAAAGGTGAAGCACTTGAAACTATACCCAGCATAATTAAAGTTTTGTGACAAAAATCAAGTGCTTTTCCAAATTATTGGTATTTATTGCAAACATTACCAAGTTAGAGGGATGGGATCTTCACTGATGTTGTTTTCAGTCGTGAATCTCTCAGGAGACAGGCTCAGGAGGTCCCAGGACACAGGCAGCAGCTCTCTATCCATGCATTGTGCTGCAGTCAGGCTTAGCACAGGGGCTCCCTCTGATGCTACCGTCACTGTGACAGGAGTATTTTGAATTATCCAGAGCAAAGCACAAATTGTAGCCATGGACTTTATGTAAATGAGTCAAAAACAGTCCTGACAAGATGGAGCAGATTTATAACTTTTGTGAAGCAGAACAAACTTGTGATGTTGAAGCCACACAGCTAAAAACACACTTGAATTCTTGTAGTCACCCTGAGAACATACCGTACATACTTTCACACAAAAAAACTGGACATATAACCTTTTCCCCTTGAATTGCTTCATATTTTCCTATTTCACAAACTAGCTCTGTTTTCATTAAGAACAAAGTATGTTATGAATTTATCACTCAGCTCAGCACACTGTCATTCTTGTGTTGCTTTCAGTTTAGTACTTCTGCTTTTTTTTATTTTAATGGGATATTACATAAGGTTGGATTCTGGTCTAGGTAACTGTGGTAGATCCCTGAAGGCTTGCCACCGGCTGTAACTTAGCTTCGCAGATGATCAGCCAGCATTGTGCTTCTAAATTTTAAATCTGACCACCCAGATTCAGATGTCTGATTCTATCAGTTAGAGAAACGACATAGTTCACATCTGCTGTCCAAGCGGTAACAATAGTAGCTCCCCAAAGTGTTGGCTAAGGGAACACTGGGCTTCACACAGCTGAGCACTAATTTACATTGCCACATATCCCACTATCCTCTTGGACAGCATGACAGTGGCTAGCCACCCTGTCTGGTTTTAAAGCTTTCCAAGATCTGTGTTGTTGATATTAATTCTGTTTATATTTACAGCATAACTGACTCTTCTATTTGTTTAAAGCAAAACTGAGAAAGCAACAGTCTATCTGTTAAAAAGGAACACGCAGTACAAAGAGCTCAGCTGCTGGTTGAAACATTCCAATCATCAGAAGTGCTGCTAATTTAGGTAGGCAATAAATACATGAAATGAGAATATTTATGAAGGTTTTTTTGTGCAGATGGACAAAGACAGTAAGAGAATGGTATTTCCTTACTACATAAGGAGCTGGTGTTTATCACAGTCTAGTACGCAGGTATTTACAACGTTTCCTTTCAGCATCTACATTTAGATTTCTAAGTTAGGGGCCTAGACCTGGTTTTGTCTCATCCGACTTCAGCATTTAACTAAGGTGGGTTAGTTAAATCAGAACTGTCTTTGTTCACTTAAGCAATCAAAGTGGGGGTGGGGAATGGGG